>QXVZ01026102.1:0-17047 GCA_008931825.1 Phallusia fumigata
ACTTGCCAACGCCCAAGTCATCTGGCATCCATATCAAGGTTACGATTATTACATTGGAGGGTCCAACGTGAATTCGTATGCAGTGGCACAAAACCAATGTGACTTGAGAGGTGGAACAGTGGCAAACGTTAAAACCAAGGCACTGAACGATTTTCTAATCTCACTGTTCAGTTATCAATCGAACACAGGCAAGGATTTTTGATATACTGGAAGTCTAATACAAAACTATAATTCGTTTATTTGTTTTACAAAAAGAATACTAAAATATATTCTATAGAGCAGTGGTTCTCAAAGTGGGGTCCGCGTTCCCCCGGGGGTCCGTGGGGCTATTTTAGGGGGACTGCGAAACGTCTTCAGTCTCTTAATTAGTCGATGCTCTATATCGCGTGATATTTTTTCACGGCGTTTGAACCCGGGACGATTCCGAGAACGAATCCTAATCAGGTTTTTTGTCTGTATATGGGTCGAGTGCCTCAGTCCATTCGACCAAGTGCTCGCCCAATGTTTTCCGTGATTGCAGAAATGTACCTAATATACGTTTATTGCCCCCTTTGTGGTGCCACCACGCAGTCCTACTTTGTGATAGCACAACATAACTTGACACAAAGCATTACTGAGTTGTAATCGTGTTGAGCAAATTCGAGTTACATTTTTAGTGGACCGCGAGTCATCCAAAAAACTGCGGGGAGAAGAACTACTGTTCTATAGAGTATCATACAACAATCTTTACTAATTTGAATTTTTTTATATGTTCTGATCCCAGATTGGGTGCATGGCATGTTATGTCTGCTATTGACGTATTTTCAATTTTTTGTGTGCCCAGAACAGGTGTGGCCAACACGTCGATCGTACACGGTCTCAGCACGTCGATCGCGTCAGATTTGGTGTTGGCTTCACGGGATATATGACAATGGCATTTTTTAATCAAAATACTTAAAAATTGTAAATTGATGGTTATCAACCAGTTGGTTACATACGTAACCGACCATTAAATTTTGCATTGTTAAAAAAATCGTTGCGAACCGATGACAAGTTGGCCATCCCCTGCTTTACAACACTACCATTTCTCGTGTAGTTCAGTGCAAAGAGTTCCGCATGACATTACCACCAGCTAGTTATTTTGTGGCCTAAACACGTTAAAACATTGCAACCTGTGATTTTCAGGTGCGCCTCAATCTTACTACATCGGGGCAGTGCGGCCAGCAAACTCTTATACTTTCTACTGGACTGATGGTCAAACGGTCAACGTGTCACAATGGGCGACGGGGGAACCAAATAACCCTAATGTGGATCAGATCTGTGTTACAATTCAGTATTTTCATAACATTCAGTGGGTTGATGTGATATGTACCTTAAATTATAGTTACATATGCCAGAGAAAAAGTATAACAACAACCGCAACAGCAGCAGCAACAACAACAACAACAACAAAAAGAACAACAAACATAGGTAATTGTGTAGTCTCTGTGATCATTATAAAGGTTTTGTTAACTTTTGTCTGTTGTTGTTTTTGATTCACCTTGAATGAAAGCAAATAAAAAAAGCATGTTACGTTTCCCAAAACAACAATCCACTGGAACTGATTATTAGGTTACATTATTATTTTGCAGCTCCACCTAAATTCGAGATGTTCGGCATAGTTTTTGGTTGCACATCTCTCGTCATTATTCTGATCATACTGGGAATCATTTTGAAGTTGTGCCGAAAAAGGTAAAAGCATCAATTTAATAGTCATACCATTGGCTGTTTGTCTACAGAAGGGGTCAGCGACCTGTGCCCCGCGGGGCTGAATTATCCGCCCCGCAGCCCGTTTACTAATGGTCTGCTAAAGAACTGTCTTATGGGAAATTGTACTTGATGGGAATGGGGACCAATCTATAATTCCACTTTGCAAAACTTATCTGAGCGCATGCGTGGAAAAAGTTTTTGTTTCGTTACTGTTCTTTGTCTTTAAATGCCTTACAAACGCTTAAGCTAAATGAAGAGATAATCTGATTAATATATCTTAAATTTGCAAGTTTCAACAATATCATGTACAGTTAAGGAAACAGAATTGTAAGTGGGAAATTAGTACGCACTGATGTCTTGCTGACCTTTTTTTGGCCTACGGCTTGGGAAAGGATGCTGACCCTGGTCTAGAGATATCAGCACATCCAATATATGCTTTAAAAACGTAAAACCTGTTAGTCTGAATTATGTGTGACGTCAATATTAAGTATATTTTATGAATGTGCGGTCAAAAAGTAGAAGTAGAAAGTAGCCTAAGAATAAGTTCTAATAATATTTGCTGCGGATTTCGTTTTTGTGATTTTTGTAATTGGGTAATTATCAATTTTATAAATTGTTACATTGAGCTAAGAGATGGTTTCCATCCTCATATTTGTTATTAACTACTGTAAAAGTTTAAAAGGAAATGCCAGTTACCAGTCAGCTTGAACTTTTAAAGCAAGCAGCGACCACACGAGTTTTCCTTTTCCTCCAAAACGAAAAAACACACGCGTTAAGATTATTACAACATATAAGTCGATCGGCACACATTATATTTCAACTTTTGTGGTTTAATTAGATTGAATCAAAGGAATGATAACGTTCCAATTCGTGAGAATGAAGAAAATCCAGCTCAGGAGGCGGTGCAGTATGAGAATCCTCTTCCAGGAAGTTCTAACCAATGCGACAGTTTACGTTCAGGTGACTTATGGCTGACTTCAGTGCCACGATGACCGAGTGTCTTGCGTTCGCAGGGTTGAGGGTTCTATCCCTGTCTTGGTCACTGGTGTTTTTCTGGGCAAGAAACTTAGGGGGCATTGTTTCAACCCAATGGGCCCGATGGGTTGACTCAAACTGAAATTACCAGCTTCAAAACAACGAAAAATTTAAACAAAAAATAATTCGACGGTTGGACTGATTGCGGGAAAATTGTATTCAGACGTTGTTTAACGACGGAAACCCAAAATGCTTGTGCAAAGCAAGAAAGTGGTGCAAAGACCGGTTTAACATATTTTTGCTTTGATATCAGCCTATTTTTGCAGTGTAAACTTCCGCCAGCAGAAACCGCACGTTTAATTTCATCTTACATGTAAATGACTACGACAGGACAAGATTACAAATACTGGACTATATTTTTGTTAAAACTTTAATTGTCAGCTGAATTTAATTGTCACCTCAGTTTTTACAGTGACTTCGTCAAGTTTTATGTTTTTTGCCGAATTTAATTTTCCGAAAAGCGATCCATCGGAATTAGAGTTTACTAACAGACAGAAAATTTCACAATAAGAGCTTTGCAGCAGCAAGTGATACCCCATACATGAGAACCGAATCGTTAAAAAAGGTAATTTTGTCAATATAATTGTGTTTTTAGGCTCGACGGCTCCACCAGCCAACTCTGCCACTTACGTGAACGTAACTGGACAGTCGGACTACGTGGAAATAACATCGTAAAAGCAGCAAGCCTTGCATGCTTGTCAAGTTGAAATTTAAATGCATGTAGTTTCAAGATTCACTTTGAATTGGCACAAAATAATCTCTTTGCATACTTTCTGCAGCTCTCTTCACATTTGCTTATACGCCAGCGCCATTGCTTTTTGCATAGTATGTTTTTGTATTGTATCGTTTACACTAGTATTACCAGAAAACAATTTTAGGTTCCAGTTTTCAAGTCCAACAACAACATGGCGTATGTAATATACATATATTGTTGCCCAAACCCTTTCCTGGGCGTTTTTAAAACTTTCTTTCACAAGTTACAATAAAATTGTAATTAACCAATCCTTTGGCAATGATTGAATCATAATCCCCTTCCGAATCTAATAAATATTTTCACGTTTTTTCGTGTACTTGTCCCTGTGGATTCTACAGCATTCAGTTTACAAAGTGCGTACCCTCTATTGCAACATGGATGCGTCTAGCGCGAAAGTTAAAGTCTGGCAACGTTGATTGGCATTTCCGTATTTGGTGTTGTGGCAATTTTAAGTATTCCATTTTGTATATTGTAGCCTGATAAAAACAGACTTTGTGGTAGAGACATTTTTTCGCTTAGTTTCTTGATAGTCAGCACCATTGGCTTCTCATTGTCCCAACTGCTTCTATTGTTGTTCTTGCTTTCACCTTTTTTGCAATTATTTTTCGCGTTTGTTAACAGATGTTAAATCCGTTTACGTGCGACTGCTGCCGTCTGCGTTGTGTCAGATTTGATGGTCGCTCTCCTACTTCCTTGTGTTGACCATCTTAAAAAATACGTCACGGAAATTTTTTTTGACAATCTGATTTTATTTAACTTTGTCGTCAACGCGACTGGTCTGTTGTGCTGGGTTTTTCCATCATAATCTTTGTCGTTTTGTGTATGTTTTGAAGTAAAACGTGCAGTTTATCTAGATATGTGCGTGTGATTTTCGAAAGAAAACTAAAAATAATATTAAATGGATCAATGGTGTGATGTACGCGTGATAAATTGCCAACACAATTTGTTTTAAATTTTTGTGCCCTTTTGGCGCCATTTAGTTATTGACTGGAGCTTGCCAAACTCCATGGAAACTCCCAATGAAACTCCATGGAAACTAGGAAAACTTGATTAAAAATTAATATTCTTTGGCAGGTTTTTTACACTTCATGATATTACTGGGGCAACCTTTGTGTTATGGTTATGTTGTCGTCACACATTTTTTCCTTTGCTTATTTTGAAACTTCTCATTCCGCCCCTACTATAAGGTCTATAAACGGAAAATGATATAAAATAGGCTAATATTAAAAGGTTTGGAACTACTTGCTTCCTGAAAAGAATACAATACTTATCATAAAGGTACTAACTTTGCTACAAAGTCGAATTCTTCCCCTGAGTTTAAAGGCCAGCGCGCATCGCATATTTTTTTAGTAAATATTTCATATTTGATGTGAATATTATGATATGTTCATGATATGCTGAAAAACAACGTGCTGATATAGGCTTGTTTTAAAGCTTGTGTTTCGCAGAAGATTCTGCTAAGGTTTGGTGGAGTGCAAATGATGCCACGATGTTCATGTTGATTTCATATTGATGGGAATTTTTAATTGTTAGTCGATGACGTTCAGCTAGAGCAGGGTGTCTTAACCAGGGGGCAATCATGAAGGTCAGGTTTATACATAGATACTTTATTACATCTTTAACATCCAAAGAAAATTGTTTGGTATTTAAACATGAGAACAATAATTACTTGCTATAAATTACAGATGAGGGGTACGAGAAAAGAGAAAAAAATTGAAGAGGCTTGTCACTCATGCCCCCCTCCTAGAATGTTCATCAGCGTATAATTTACTGGATAAAAAATTCAGTGTGAGTCGCAAAAAGATGAAAAAGTATAGAATTTTTGCTCAATGCTTGAAAGATATCCATATCACATTATTCTTTGTTGCAACCTTCTAGCCAGTGGACCTATTATTAAAAGCTTTTTTGACATTAATTTGTTCCTAAAATTGCCAGCAATTACCAAGTAAGTTATGAGACTTCGAAATGTTTTAATATGTAGTGATAAAAAACTGCATAGTTTTTGAACTTGGTTGGTGATGAGAAAAATGGTGAGCTAGAGTTTACAATAAATGGACAGTGTGCTTTGTATGAAATACTAGGAAACGACTTGGATACAATTTATTGGCAATTTAGTGGTGTGTTTTGGTTTAAACCTAAGTTGTGTAAATATTTCCAGCTTTAAATTTTATACTTGATGATGTTAATTGATATATCAGGTTTGAAATGTCCTGGATATCAAGACATATCGATCACAGATTTTGCCTGGTGTACCTCATGGACATGATCAGAACCCTTATAATTGGCATTGAAAATTTTGAAAGCATAGTTTTGTGGTTTAAATATATAAATGTCTGAAAGCCCTATTGAAACATTGCATTTGTTTTTCTTCAGATCATTGACTGCACAAATTCCTTAAAAATTGAATCATCAACTGAAACAAATTAGAAAGACAAATATGTCCAGGAAATGACTAGTAACCACTTTTTTGGAATCTGACACAGAGAAGGTGTCCTTAACAGAGCATCAAATAGTTTGTTTGTGTTGAATCAAAACCAGTGTATTTAGATAGGTATGTTGAACATTATTGTTGCATACTGCTACAAAATCACAAACTTCTCATACCTGATCATATTATTTTAATGTGGCAAATTATAGTTCACACTAAAGTTAGTTCGTATGAAGATTAGAATGTTTATTTTATAACTTAAAAAAGAATCTTCTTTTTGCAAAATACATAGCAAAGAACAAACCTGCCCCAAGAGGTTTTGGTTCATGTACCTTTAACTGCATTATATATTTACACGGACATCTGGGACTGTTTTTGTTAAAATGTCTGATTTTGTTGTTCTTTGAAGAATTGATCCATAACAATCAATAAATTCAAGTTCATATAAACTACAAAAGGAGTGATTTTTGTTCAAACAAATTTCTGCTGATGAAGACAATGCCAACCATGGTAAGACATGCGTAATGACATAAATGTAAGAGAGTAATCAGCTACTTGATAAAAATAGCATTTTTTGCCAACAGAACACTTAAGAGTTGTGGCTAATTGCCAATTAGGCCATGGAAGTAATGTGCCTTTGAGCCAACCTTTTGACTTTGATTTAGTAAACAGCTAATAATCAGAACTCATTTTTTGAAGCTACTGTTCTGTTGCAGATGTTTGTTTACATGACAGAACTTGTTGGATACACTACAAATATCATATCTGTCTCTGAGAAAGGAAAGAAACTACCTACAGAACAATGAGGCAAGATAACTTTGGTTAGTGTGACTGGTAAGGTGCATCTTGGTAAACGTAAAAANAAATTGGCTCCATATAATCTGTCTCAGGTTTGGGTGAACTGCCAGACATCGGCTCCAGATAAGGTTGATCATCTTTGTCCGGGGTGCTCTTCATTGGCTCCATATAAGGTTGGCAAGGTTTGGGTGCGTTTGCTGGGTTGACATCGGCAACTTAAAACAATAGAAACATATTTAGCTACTAAAGATGAACAAGCAGACAGGCTGGTGGTACCTGCCACGGCCATTGGAAAATTCCCGTAATGAGTCGGTACAGCCAATGGAATTTCATACAAATGTTCCTCGGGTACTTGTTGCCCATTGGCTTGATGATGTGTAGGCATGATATCATTTGTTTTTTTGTTGAATCTACAAGTACAAAAAACCTTGAGGAAAAGTTTACATAAAAAAGTGAATGCTGTTACATCGTTGTAGTGTAGAGACAACATCACTCAAGGGGAGGCCGTATTTTGTTTATCTTTGTCGTCATAAGTTAACACGAGGTTATTTTATCTTCTCATCGGCCCTGACTTAAACGCTTGTCAATTACCTCTGTCTGTTTTGGTACAGTGCAACAGAAATCACTAGAGCTATAAGGATGATGAAGCCTCCAACGTTTAGAATGGCGATCGATTGAGACTTGTTATTGTCCTGACCTACAAAAACAGTGGTTTGCTTACTTGAGGATTTAGTTTTTGGAAAAGAATCAAGGAACGTAGAAGAGGTATTTATTGTAATGCGTTTTCCGCGACCATACCAGCTGTACTTCGACCCCACATACTCCCCTCCTACACATTAGGAAATCTATGCGCGTTTCTAAAAGCGTCAGGATAGATTGATTTCGTGCTCTTACTCATGTGTGCAAATAACCGTGTTCACCTGCCCATTGAGAAAAATCCCATGATTAAATTCTCTTACGTAGGCTACCAAAGGAGAAGTCAGTGCAAATCGTTTACCTTTTTCGTCCCGCGGGCCAAAACAGTAACCCAACCTTTTCAACGAACCTTATATTCCAAGAATTCGTTTTGAACAAAGTATAAGTATCTGTGCATTTATGTCCCAACGGTGAGTTCTGGTCTCTTTTATTTGCTTTACCCACTCTCTTTTCTACACAATACAGTATTTAAAAAGCAGATATTTTAAGCGCACAAAAGGCGTCACCGATTTTGTGAGTGTCGAGAGGTTAAAAATCCACTGGTGTAGCCTAAATGGGCTTGACTTGGGCTAGTCGCACCCAGGTGGTGTAACGATTAGCGCAAAACGCCGTGGGCTCTAAAAGCTGCGATCGATGATGCTTCGAAGTTTTGACTAATGGTTACTTCCTACTTGTATCAGTGGCATCAGTATTAACGTCTTCCGCCGTTTTCGTGCTTGGTCGTTGGTTGTCGCTTTTTGCTGTCACTTCTGAAACACAATTCCGTTCAGCGTATCTCCAAGTTATTTGCTGGTGAAATTCACATTCCATTTGGTACTTATGGGTTCTTGTACTTTGTAGACATTAAAATGTATACTTGCTCTGAATTTCTGGGATCAAATGGTTTAAATACGACAAGTTGTTTTTCGTTTTGTTAATTCCCTACTTGTTGCGTAGGTCGGATTTGTGTAGTCCTCGTAATCCGTGGCGGTGGCGTCACCAGTTGTGTAACCTTTACCGATAAAAGTCAGAAGTTATCACACTTGTTTCGCTCGGCTACCTGTGCAAGTGAATGATGGGTCATTTGGTTCAATAAAGGAAAAATGTAGTGGGCCCCTGCATAGCTCGGGTGTCTTTGCCACTAAATCCCTGACAGTAAGATTACAAATATTTCTTACTGGATTCTAATTGAACTTTTTACTGGCATTAATGGCAGAAGGGTAAATAAGCATAGAGTGTCTGTTTTAGCTATACTTTATGGCTTTTGGATATTTTAAGTGTTGGGTATATGCGGTTTTATCCTATAATTTCTAGTATTTAGGCCTTTTTTATTTTATCTGAGTAGGATTAAATAAATGTGAAATTACCTGCAAGTTTTCTTTGGCAGATATAGCGTGCAGACGCAATGCAGGGCAATGTCCCAAACCTCCATGAGATTGAAGACTGAAATGTCGCGCAGTTGCCAAAACTAAATGCTGAATCCGTTACATAGCTGGCATCAGATCCATCTGTCCATTGAAACTGGAACCGGTTTCGTTTTGCTCCAATGTAAAGTCGTCCAGAAGCTCCAAAAAAAGTAAAAATATAGTTGAGTATAACCAAACCATTTAGGATGAACATTAAATCAAAACCTACTAACTTGAGACAATCGTGCTCAGGAAGTTTCCAAGAGGGGAAGTTTTTATGTTTGCCAGGTTGGAATTCAACTGCGCACAATTCAATTCGGCTTCGTAGTACCCTCGGACGATGTTTCCAATGAAATATTCTTGTTCCGCAAATGGATGCCAGATTTGGGCGACACAGGCCTGTGCCAGCACAACAACTGAAATAACTAACTTCATCATCAATTATATGCCTGTTTTAAAAAAAGGCTCGCTTAAAACGATTCAAAACACTATACTTTAATTTATCACATCTGGTTTGAAATTCAAATTTTCAGTTCTATTGCATCTGAAAGCGTTTCCATCTTTTGCGAACACTTTTAAAAAGCTAAAGTTAATAAAAATTGTCCCTTATAAATCAGAATAATTGCCTAAAATATTTTTGTAATCTCAATATGTTTCCAAATTAGTTCAAACACAAAGCGTTTCAATCTGTTGTAATCCACAGTAAAAAGCAAATAAAAATATATTTTTTAGTTTGCTAACGTCAACCAAAGCCAATACAATTTTGCGAGTTGGCCCAACATATCTGATCGCAACGCGTTTATCGAAGCTACAGTTGGCCTTGCACCTTAAGTCTTACTTCCTTGAAACTTCACCATGACGTAAACCAATTTCTGGTTACTGTCCTTTCTGATTACGGCGTTAAGCAAGCGCCTAATTAAGACCAAAGCAAACGATGGCTTCCGTATTTTAAACAATGCTGGTGAATTTTCATTACAAGATAATAAATAAGTTTGTTAAAATCGCTACATGCGTCTCGTTTTCAACGAGCAAGCAAAAATTTGAGGATTAATATTAGTTTTTTTGTTGCCTTCAGTTTTTTTCAAAACATTTCCAATGTCTGTCTCTGAGCCAAGTTACGATAAGGGATAGGGACCTGTTTAGTAACATTAGTATGGGGAAATATTTGTGCGCCGCATTCCCCAATTCCCCTAAAATGATGTAATTATTGAATCTAAACAAGTGTTACACTTAGTATTAAATTAGCGTTACTCGCAACCCCAAAACCTTGTCCTGTGACCCCCTACAGGGTCGCGGCCCCCAGTTTGTGAGCCCTGCTTTTTTGAACTTGTTCTCCTTTCCCTCCAAAAATAAAGGTTTAAGCGCAGGTCTTTTGACCACAGTGATTTTATTTATATACAATGCCTGAAAATACGATAAGAAGGAAATTGGGATACAACAAAGAAAACCAAAAAAGCCAGAAGCAAGTGTAAAAACAGTTTCGGATTTTTTTCGGATATCAAAACATTTCAGTCCTGTAATAACATTTTAAAATTTTGACTTGATAAATTTTGACTTCCTAGAAAAACACGCTTTAGTCATGCTTTAGTTAAAAGTAATAATTCTTTAAATACAGGAGAGCTGTGACGCGCAAAGCAGATCAAAAGGAAATATTCAATACAGCTTCAAAGTGGATGGTTTAAAATTTCACCCAACAGCCAAGTTTCCGTTATTAAGCATAATTTGAGGCGGGTAGTCATTAACTTTGTACAGCGAAGAAGACCGTCCAATTAAAGTTTTCAGCCATGTTTTACGAAAACTCTTAAACATGGCCCGCTAATCAACACGAACAAAATGTTGAAAGAAATCTACAATATCATTTATGCTGGGAAAACATTGAAAATGCCTTCACCTGTAAGCCAGAATCATGTTGCGTTTTTAAGGCGCTACGTCGATTAGTCATTTCGATAATCACTTCCTTGTTGGAGTTGATTTGAGATACGCGCCAGCGTTCCCCCTGCTATCATTAAGGGGGCGTTGTCGCAGAATAATTAAGCGATTTGGGGGAGAGTGGGTAAGAAAAAATGGCCAGTTGTAAAGACACACAACCACAAGGCAAATTTTGTCATATCTACTTTCAAAAGAAGTGGATAAACTGGTGTCATTACATCCGAGATATTAATGTGTTTTGATATTTATCTGTTGAGAGTTAGGGGGTGTAATCACCTACGTGTTTAGGAGGCGGTACAAGAAAAAAGATTGAGAAACACTTTGAGAACATCAATCAAAATTGTTTTTGTCACAGGAAAAAAATAGGCTCGCATCAGTTGAAAGCTGTTTTGCGCAAAACAAAAAAAAACGCGTTCAGCAATTGTCTCTCGTAGACATCGCCATATAAACCTCATCAGCTACAGGTGGATTGGTAGGGTGCACATCACGTAGATATGGTATGGCGATGTTCTGATAGTTGGGTTGCCCAGCGATTGGAATTTCGTACAAATTTTCTTCGTTTACTTTCGGTTTGGCTTGGTTCGCTGGTGTGACGTCTTTAGTTGTCATTTGTATTTGTTGTACTTCGGGCCTTCACAAAGAAACATTCTTAGCAGAAAGATAAGAGTCATTACTTGGTGTAAAACAGTTTTTATATTTCCATATTGTAACGACAGTGTTTTTCGAAACGTCAAAAATGTTTATCACACAAGTAATGGGCGAATTGTGTCTCTCAACTAAGACAAAAAACCTGTCGTTAAAAACGCTGCACAAACGGATTTTGGTCTGTGTAACACACAACTCCTCACTGGGGAAAACCGGTCGAAATTGACGTATTTTCTTTACTTTTATGTGTTGTTGGGATTAAAGTTTTTCATGTTATGGTTCATGATACTTTATTGGATGTTATCGAAGTCAGGTATGTTGTAATTGTTTAAATAGGTTTGAAAATAAAAATAAAAAAATGTGCCAAAACACGTCAAAAAGTTTTGTTTTTAAACTGGAATTTGTCAAGTAAAACAGCTTTGTTATGTCAGATGTTCCCTTACTTGCTCTCTTACGTAATTTTATACGCTGGAAAACAAAAATAAAGGTCGAAAACTAAAATACGAAGTCGATCTTTTTACATTGTGGCGAAAATGTGGTTATAAGCTGTCGTGGTTGTGGCTTTTTGACGGCCCTGACCGAATAATTGCCAAATACCTTTGTCTGTTACGACAGAGCATAACAATCACGACCACAAGTATGAGAATTATGAAGCCTCCCACAGCGCTTGGAATTACAGCCAGGAGCAGGTTGTTGGAGTGACCTGCAAAACGTATGGTTCTCCTAATTACATAAGTTTAGGCATTTCTGTGGGCAATATCCTACCTATAAAAGCGGACGTTGTCGCTTCACCAACTTATTGTGTTTCCCTTTTTTCGCATAGAGAAATTGTACTCAGTGTGTTTCTACCCCAGCATATTAAACCCTTTCCTTTTTTCATCACAGCCACTAGAGTGTTGCCTTTGCCAGCCAATTTACTTAAATCCAAAGGAAAGCCTCGAGAAATAACGTGACTTAATTGTGTCATCAAATTCCTGGTGGCCGAGCGGTTGCTGCTACTGACTTGCACTCTTAAGGCTGTAAGTTCAATTGCTTCTCTTGACCCATTTACTTCTTACCTGTTTGCGTAGTTCGAGCAACATAATTGAAGTCATTCGACGAAGCAGTCGATTTTGTCGATGTGTCTTGGGTGGTGAATTCAGTTGTCGCTGCTTAAAAGAGAATTGAACGTATTTTTATTCTGCAAAGCCTTAGCTAAATACACATGCAGCGTATGCAAGCCACGTGCCATAGGACTGTCCATTACGTTTGAATTGGTATATAATGTGGACCTTTACAATTTTGATGGACTGCGTTAATGTACTTGCCATTACTTCTGTAATGAAAGCCGTGTTTGAATTGGCCGACTTGTTTTCGCTTTACTGTCATTTCTTACTTGTTTCATCGGCAAGATGTCTGTAATCCTCGTCGTCCGTGTTATAACCATCACCCGATCCAGATCCGTCACCGTTTGTGTCTTTGTACGTTAAGAAAAACAAGAAGAAAAACGTTACCCTAATGTCACCAAATCTGTATTGTAGTGTTTAAAATTTGGGGTTCGTTATCCTACAACTTCTAGCATTTTGATGAATTTTTTTAGAGGTTTGGTTGGTTAAATGTAATAGAAAGGTTAATTGCTAATCGCAGTAAAAGTGTGTTGCTATTGTGGAAGTTGCCTCAGGCAGTGCCCTCCAAAGAAGGACATATGATTAATTGACCTGGCTTACAGTCGCTGTTTTCAACTTGCGCGTGATCAACAGTAATGGGTTCTTGATGCGTATAATGGTAAAAATAATTTTATGCGAACAAATTTTGTTGGGGATTTGAAACAACGTTTCATTCCCAACTACTGTTTACAATATCTCTTGGCTCACCACGTAAAATTCTTTCCAAAGGTCAAACCAAAGGTCAAAGTTAATTTACCTGGAAGCTTTTTCTGGCAGAGGAAGTGTTGAGAGAGGCGACAGGATGTTCTTGTAAGACCATATGGGCTTACTGCTCTAAATGTTGCACAGTCGCCATTTCCGTAAATGGTTGTTTGGTTGACATCAGAACCATCTGTCCATTGCAACTGGCCGATGGACAGGCTTAATTTTGCCCCGACGTAAAAATATCTAAAAGCTACACAGATCCAAGCACAAAAACACAAGTTTAAAAACTTTTTAGTCTCACAAACCTTCGCTAACATAACATGTGTTGACTTGGACAATAGTGGAAATAACGAAAAATGTTTCTTACCGAGCGTCGCATTTAAATTACTTTATTTTGGCGAATTTCAAGCCTTCGCACCGGCACAGTGAAGCAAATGTAAGCCAATATAAATCAGCACAAGAGACAATGGTTCAAATTTAGTTCCAGAATGGTAAGTTTTGCAAACTTAATCATAACGATTTAACCAAAAGTGGTTTTTAACGTGGGGTCCGGGGTCACCTAGGGGTCCGTGACGCCATTTAGGGGGACGTTAAAACGTATTTAGTCTCTCTTAGTCGATGCTGTGTCGCGTAATTACAAATATTTTGGTCGAGTAAAGTAATTCGATTCAATCTTAAATGGACCGCGATTCATCTAAAAAATGCCGGGAGACGGTTATGCAAAGAATTTTTAAAAAGTTTGAGAACAGCAGCATTAACTTATACCTGGTTGGAGAATTGTGCTGAGAAAACTTCCAAGACGGTTTGTTTTTACGATTGCCAGGGTCGCGTTCCACTGTTCACATTTTAGTTGAGCTTCATCATACCGTAGGTTCGTTTTACCAATGTAATACTCGTGTTCCTCAAACGAATGCCAGGTTCTTGCCAAGCAGAGTTTTGCAAGCACTAGCATGTACACAGCAGCTAAAAACACCACCTTCATCCTTATAAATGACGTCTGTTTTGAAATAACAGTGTAGAGCATTATTTTGTGACCGATAGATTTAAAGAACTGCCTACAAACCAATTATTTAACTTAAACGACTGCCTACAAAGCAATTGGAAGAGAAAGCGCATTCCTATTTTCAAACACTCCCAAAACGCTATTAAACTAATCTCTTTTTTTTGCAAGAAAACTATAACAATTCTTTGAGTACGTTATGACTTTACGGAACGAGGTGTTCGATTTTTAAAGGGCCTTGCATCTCACACCTAACCTTCCTGCCGCCTAAACATCGTCGGCGTTCACAATACACGGAAATGACCTCATCATGAGATAAACCTATTTATGATGGTGATTGCTGGCGATGTGGAATTTCGGTTTCGACTTGGTAAACCTTTGCTGCCAAGCAAACTGCCACTTCCGCCTTTCCAACAATGCTCGAAGGTGACACCAGTTAATAAATTGGGACTTGTTGAAACTTATTTNAACTATTTATTCGAATACAATTCGAATTGTTGAACTTTGAAACCTACATAATAATTCATGAATACGAATAAGCCGGTCAATTTAATCGAATATTATTCGAATTGCTGGTCCCCGAAATTTTTAAAAGAATTCGTGAATACGAATATATGAGCCCATTCATTCGAATACAATTCGAATCGTTTGTCTCTCAAATTTTTAAAAGAATTCATGAATACGAATACAAGCATTAAATAATTCGAATACAATTCGAATTGTTGCACTCCGAAATTTTTGATTTATTCGTGAATACGAATACATGAATCGGTTCATTCGAATACAATTCGAATTGCTGGCGCTCGAAAACCACGTAAATATTCATGAATACGAATACAGCTAACCGAGTATTCGCAAAGTATTCGAATGCATGGACTGTGTATTCGACCCCATGTCTGCCCATATACAGACATGAAAAACCTGATCTGGATTCGTTCTCGGGATCGTCCCGGGTTCGAAACCCGTGAAAAAAAGATGGCATCAGTTTTGAGCGTGTACTTGGTTAGACCGCCCAATACCCTCGATAAATGAACTAATCTGAATTTGTGCTCGAAAACGTCCCCAGAAAAGTCAAATACCTGATTTTACAAACAAAATTTGAGCAAAACGCTTAATTAAAGTGAAAAACGAGATTTAGGTTCGATTTTATTCAGATTTTGCATCTGTCGATATCACAGAGCATTTTTAGACTTCAAACAATAAAGCTGCTGCAAATAAAAACTTACATTATCATTAGGGTTTTTATCACCCTGGAACCACAGAACCATCGCGGGGTCTCCAGTTGTCACCACTTTGAAATCGCCCGGGTAGATTTTCTCACACAAGTCAATCGCCGAGTTAAAAAATTCAGTAAACTTTCGGCAGGTTGAGCCCGCTGGGCAAACGTTAGTCCCTGCAACAAGATTTCAAAACTTAGCCTAAGTCCAGTGAACAGGTTTCAATCAGATGGTCGAGTGGTTAGTGCAACGGGTTTGTGGTCGTAAGGTAAGTGGTTCAAATCCAAAAAAAGTCAACCCCGTTGTTGAATACATGTGGCGCCGCTTAGCGGTAGACAAACGTTTGGCTTAAAGGTCAAGAAAATATTTAGGCCGAGGCATGCAAGTGTCGAAGCTTATGTAAACTAGCATGCGAACAAAATAATTTTTGTCTCAGGGTTCGAGCCCGAGACGATCTCGTGGAAAAGTCCTCATCAGGATTTTTGATGCGTATTGTGAGAGAGCGCTTGGCTTAATGAACAGAAGCGGTTGACTTACAGGTCGGCAACATACAAACTGGAGCTTCCAGGTTTTTAATCGCGTGAAAAAAACGAATCAAATGCGACGCGTTATTGTTTAACTTAAAGACAACAATAGCATGCAAGCAACCTGCGCTTCTTGGGGAAAAACTTAAACACAGTAATCTGCAGCTTATTTTACCAGTCTCGAGAACAACAAACGAATTTCCAAGCACAAGTGGAATAATTTTCACTTCACCTGAAGACCAATCCCATCCGACAGCCCAGTTTTCTTTGCACGTGTAGTCGTCCTTGCAATCTTGAAACCAAGCTTCACAGACTGCTAGTGACAAGGGGACGTCGCGGAACCTTTCCGTTCTGTGCGAACTCGGTTCCTTCAGGTAAAGACAACATCAGTTGGGGCAGAGACGATAAGATTTTTAACTTTTACAAGCCAAAATGCTATTTCCTGGCATTATTTTACTTTCCCATGACAAGGCTGAAATAAAACTAACATATGTACACATCACTAAGCCGAAAAATGGCGCTAAATTAAAATTGACCTGAAAGACTAAGGATGTAAATGTATAGTGCTTGTCGAGGGGATAGGAAGCGGTGTTGAGTTGTTCATTTGCATCCTAAAATAAATGATCCTCGCGCAACGTAATGTTACTAAATCCTAGTTTTATTGAATCTGCAACTATTTAATTGTTTAATTCGCAAGGTTGTTTGAACATTGAGAGTGGTTAGTATAATCGATTTTAATCCTGTTCCGGTCGTTTCTGTATCTACCTTACAAAAAACGTAAGCAACTTTGTTCCAAATGAAACCAAAACAAAGGTCAAAAACTCACTTTATGTCGAAAAACTGTTGCATAGCACAATCTACCAAAACTACCAAGAGACAGGTCAACTGGACAGCACAACGCGCTCAGCGGTCTATCGTTTACTTCTTAAAGCTAACACGAACAACAGTCTTAAAGGTGTATTTAAACTCTTAAGAAGGAACTTACACCTATCATGCCATGGTTTGCTACTTTAAACTAACAATAATCTTAAAGATGAACGAACTCCTCAGCAGGAACT
>QXVZ01026107.1:0-21617 GCA_008931825.1 Phallusia fumigata
ACCCTGTCACAAATCAGGGACACCCTGTCACAAATCCGGGACACCCTGTCAGTGACAGGCAGCGAGTGACACCCTGTCACTAAATTGTTACAACCCCGCCTCCAACATGCTCTTACTGAATGTTCTGCCGGGTGCGTTGGAATACTGTGACACGTTCAACATAGGGCAACCGACTTTATTTTACTTACTTTGACACGTCACAATAGAGTGTGTGGTGATGTAAATCTGCCAGCTTATATTTTTTGTAACTTGGCACCTATGTGGCGGCCGTCAGTAAAATAAAGTCTGTAATGCGGCCGGCATTAGCAAAAAGGTTGTGCACCCCTGCTCTTGGCTAATTGTAAGCTTGTTAGCCTGGCTAAAAATGATCTGAAGTAAAATAAAAGCATTTTTAGAGCATAGCGATCCGTAAAACGGTTAAAAAACGAGAAAAAACGGAATATGTACACTTCATTAAAAATCGTAGGATTTTAATTTGGTAAAATCTATTTTCTATTTGGCAACCCAATTGTTTTCGTTACCTCGAAATTATAAAATAATAATAATTTCTACGTACGTATGCGCTAAAGTGAAACCAAACACATTTTGTGTGCCGCCAACTTTTTAACTTGAACCGTTCGCGCTCACACGATGAGAACAAACTATGATCTTTTTGGTAGGGCTCCTTGTACTTGCTGTATGTTTTGCGTAAAACAATCGTAGTTTGCTTCATAAATCAAAATTGCGAACGTTTGTAGGCAACTGATGTGATAACTGGGACCATCGCAAACCAAGCTTCTTTATCCACTTTTTTTGTTGATAATATAAAAGAGCAAAAAACAACAACAAACAAAATTACACTGTAGCATTTGACAAGCGCCACCATTTAGTGCCGAAGGCTAAAGTGTCGCCACGTTTTTGTGAAGCATAACGGAATTTACAAAACGAACAAATCTTGTAACATTTGGTTGGCAATCAGCATATTTACATTGATAAATAACAAATCTTGCGCACAGTAACATACAATTCAATAACTTGTCGGATCTTTCACAATGAACACCAAAAAGTAAGTTCACTAAGGGTAAAATTAGTGGAATTCGGGTCTTAGCACTTATCCAAGCACATACGTTTTCCCAGTAAAGGCCAGTAACAGGACACGAACAAAATCGATGATACAAAGTTTCTGTAGCATTTTTGAAGAAAGTGCACTTGTTGGAGTCAATTTTCCCGAAGGTGCACCCAGATTAAGTTTTATGTGAAAAATTCTTAATCTGTTATCGACAGTGGCACTATATATGATAAACATCTCGCCACAGTATGTCAAAATTAGGGGAGATTTTAGTTTTCCAAAAACTTTGTGACTTGGTAAGGACACTAGGGGTGCTATTTTGTAACTTTGCGTAAATTAATTTTACCGTATTTGTTCCAATGAAAAAGTCCGCCAGAAACTCTGTGTGTGTTTTTACCAGATTCGTATTATGGTTGCCGAAATCCCACTCGTCGGGTAGACTTGATATTAGTTTAATAAACTGGATAAAAATCGGAATTATTCGGCTTGAAATTAAACTTGTCGCCAACATGTCGTAAGATTCGTATTCGCCACTACTTGTTAACAAGTGGCTAAAGCATGATACCAGAGTTGATTAACGGTTTTATAAGAAGGTTTTGGAGTAGTGCTTAATTTTCTTATTAAGCCAAAGTGGCCTCAGCGTCGACTGTGGATTGAATAGTTTTACTACTTTAGCACAACTGCCAAGAGTGTAACGCAAAGTTCGCAGGGGAAGAACTTGTTTTACCTCATCGCGATCGAGACCTACAGTTGCATTTAAAAAGGCGTTGATTCTTTGTCCCTCCAAATATGGGGTTTCTATTTTTTTTCAGTCTGTATTTACGTCAACGTCCAACAGTTTTTGAATCCATTTAAGGTTTAGGGCCAGGATATAGTTTTCCAGGTTTATCATTCCCGCACCTTCCTCTTCAATACTTGCGCACAAGGTCGCTCGCTTAACTCTTTCCCATCTTGATCCCCACAGAAAGCGGAAAAGTATTCGCGTTAATTGTTTCAGGTATTTTGTGCTGATAGTCACCGGCACTACGCAAAGTTTGAAAGTTAACATTAGAACTAACAGGCTCTACTGTAATTTTGCCGAGTAGGGAAAGCCTCCTTGTTGACCACAGGTTTGCACACACTTTGATCTTGTGCAGAATCGGCAAAAAATATAATTCAAGCAGTTTTTTATCACTGGAGTTCGTTATTGGGATCTCGACTTCTAGGTATTTTATGTTGTCAGAAGGCCACAACAATCCCGCTTGTTCCATAGGTTTATGGCTATTACTGCGACTCGAGCCGGCAAAAAAGGCGTTTGATTTATATTTACTTCACAACCTGACATTCTACTAAACTCCGTGATTGTATAAGCCTTGTAAAAATCGTCGTCACTACCGGACAGAAACAAGGCAGTATCGTCGACAAACATCGAAACTTCATGTTCTTTGCCATGAATTTTAATGCCTAAAAATTTTGCTGCCCTTAGCATTACTCCAAGGCATTCAATACTTAACAAAAATAATGTGGGAGACAATGGGTCTCCTTGTCACACGCCTCTTTCGACTTTAAATGGGGCTGATAAAAATCTGTTGTTAATTATCAACGATGAAGGGTTTTCATAGAAACATTTTAGATACTTCACAATTGTTGGACCTTATAAAGTCCCAACTTATAGAGTATCGAACGCTTTGAATATATCCAGAATAAAATTTTACGTTTTTAGCACTGCACCTGGAATATTTTGGTGGTCGGCGCTGTCTATAATGTCGAACAAAAGTCGAATGTTGGTTCCTATGTATCGGTTTGGCAAGAAGCCATTCTGATCGGGGGAGATATAATCTCATTTAAAACCGCTCGTAATCGATTGTTTTCAACTTTAGAGGCGATTTTATAATCGACAATTAAAAGCGTAATGGCCATAACTGCTTGGCTGGAGAAGGTCCTTGTTGGCTTTAGGTAAAAGAGTTATTACGGCTTTGGATTGGGAGAGGGGATAAACTACCAGTTGCTATTGATCGACACTCGAGNGAACAAAAGTCGAATGTTGGTTCCTATGTATCGGTTTGGCAAGAAGCCATTTTGATCGGGGGAGATATAATCTCATTTAAAACCGCTCGTAATCGATTGTTTTCAACTTTAGAGGCGATTTTATAATCGACAATTAAAAGCGTAATGGCCATAACTGCTTGGCTGGAGAAGGTCCTTGTTGGCTTTAGGTAAAAGAGTTATTACGGCTTTGGATTGGGAGAGGGGATAAACTACCAGTTGCTATTGATCGACACTCGAGCGGTTCCATGCCGCAATGTAAAGATCTTTAAGGTTTTCCCAGAAAGTTAAATAAAACTTAGCTGGAAAGCCATCAAGTCCCGGGGACTTGTTTTTACTCATGCCGCGCAGAGCGTTTAAAAACTCTGCCTCCCGTATTTCTGTTTCTAATTTTCTCATAGAGTAATTTCTCAAGTTTCAACGCTGCTAGTTTGGATGCGTTAACGGTTTTATTTTGGACTTTCTCGTTCCGTCTATACAATTGTTTGTAAAATTGCGCCAAACTATCTAAGATATTTTCCTGGTCAAGGTTTCGGTTCCGGACGTTAAACGATTAATACTTTTTTTTGTTATGTCGCTTTTCCAAATTCAAAAAATATTTGTAGAGTATTTCTTGAAATTGGGTATTTGTATCGAAAGATATCTGTGAGTTTAAAATGGAGCATATAACGATCTAGAACTGCTTTCGCTTTTTGGTTACTATGGATGGATTTTCCGCTTTTATCCAGCTTGGTATTTATGACTAGCTTAAAATCCCCTCCCATTATAATAGACGCAGTGGAAAATCAGTTAATGGTGGCAAATCCTTTTTCAAAAAAGCCAAGATCGTCTTTATTTGGTGCGTAAATATTTACAAACACAATTCGCTTGGAATTGATTGTTGCTTCTATTATTATAAATCTGCCGTCCGCGTCTCGGTATATATCTNTATACAATTGTTTGTAAAATTGCGCCAAACTATCTAAGATTTTTTCCTGGTCAAGGTTTCGGTTCCGGACGTTAAACGATTAATACTTTTTTTTGTTATGTCGCTTTTCCAAATTCAAAAAATATTTGTAGAGTATTTCTTGAAATTGGGTATTTGTATCGAAAGATATCTGTGAGTTTAAAATGGAGCATATAACGATCTAGAACTGCTTTCGCTTTTTGGTTACTATGGATGGATTTTCCGCTTTTATCCAGCTTGGTATTTATGACTAGCTTAAAATCCCCTCCCATTATAATAGACGCAGTGGAAAATCAGTTAATGGTGGCAAATCCTTTTTCAAAAAAGCCAAGATCGTCTTTATTTGGTGCGTAAATATTTACAAACACAATTCGCTTGGAATTGATTGTTGCTTCTATTATTATAAATCTGCCGTCCGCGTCTCGGTATATATCTGTTAAAGAATAAGAGATATTTTTTGCGAATAGAATCGTAACTCCACGACTATTTGTGGTGCCATGCGCCAATACGTCTATCCGCCCTATTCCATTCCCCACAATTTTTCGGTTTTCTCGCAGCCGTGTGTTTCTTGCAAAAATACTACATGACATTTTTTACGATATAAATATTTAAACACAGTTTCTCTCTTCATAGGTACGTTTAGACCACGAACATTATTGCAAAATTTTTAGAGCCATTAATTAATTGAAAATATATATCATGTACACCTTTCTACGCCTATATCCAAGACCCATTCATATTCCATGCTACATTCACATCGGAAGGGTTGACTTGGACTAACAAGCTGGGAAAACTTTTTCCCACAGCAGCTGCAGTTAATAAGTTTGTACCTGCAGTCTTTGTCGGTACATTCTTTACACATGGTAGTTTCGGGAATGAATTAATCGTATTACATACACACATTATTGAATATTTTTGGCAAGGAACGCACTCGAATAGGTTAAATACAAGGGTAATGGGCGTCTTTATAAAATTCTTATAGCTAGTGCTGCGTCGAAAAAAAAAGTCTAACCAACTTTTCCAAAAGACCTAGATCAAAAAAATTTTGGGAAGCACTGACCCAAAAAATAAGAAACAAAAACGGCTGTGTGTGTTCGCATTTGTGCACAAGTGCGTGCGTGTGCGTCTGCAAGCTGGAAAGTTTTTAAATGTTTACCAGCCAGCAGCAAGAGCAGCAGCAGCAGCTTCGATCAGCTGATGCGCAATGAACAAAGCGCGAAGTTCGGATAGTCACGTACATTTGCAAAAAAGTTTGAAAAAGCTTTTGGAATATTGAGAAAATTCATGTAACGACATGTAGTGTTGTTCTTGCATAAGACCAGAGAATACGTTCTTTTTTAGCTGACCATCATAAAGACAAACAAATTGTTGCAATTTTTCTAAACGTTGCCTAAAAGTTGCAACAATGATTTTAGTAAAATGAACAAGTCAAAATGTTTTGATTATTAAACTTAATTGCAATTTGTGCAAATATCATTGTATTGCCATTAAGAGTGCTGACTGATTAATCTAATCCACAACCTAACTGCTTTGTGGGGGTATGTTGTTTGGTTATGGATTGTATAAATTATTTGTTTCCATTATTTAGCTCATCAAAGGCACTAATGAGTTAGTACTTGATGAAATTTTATGATTCTGGGTTGGCTTATGTTAAATTTTATGAAAATAAACTTATAAAACATTTTTTAGCTGAAAAAGTCCTCCAAGTATTTGTAAATATCAGACATCCTAGTTGACTCACAGACCCACAAAGGTAAAAGTGAGATAAATTAAAATAGCTGCTCAGGTGAAGCAATTTTGTTTTTGCAATAAGGGAGAACGTAGAATGATCCAAATGACAAGTTCTCCATCAATGACCTAAATGTTCTTTTTTGTTTCATAGTGTCTCCTGCACAAAAAAATCATTTGTTTATTGTACTGATATTTTATTTATAATTTTTGGTATTGTTCCAAATCTGAAGTAACCACTATATTTCCCCTTGCCATATACCTCTTACATATGTGTGCAGACCAGTTTACGAGACAGTTTGAAATACACCTTCCCAAACAGTCTTGCAGTCAGACCCAGACCCAAAATATATTTGACCATTTCATTTATTAGGTAAAATTGTGTGGCTTCTGAATGTTTTACCCCAGTTAGCAAACAGCAGGAAGCAAAGCAACTGACAAATTGTGGCTGTTTTTAAAACAATAGTTAAGCATCTGATGTTTTGACTATGGATAAAAAGACACATCTATGAATAGGTCTGCTTGTAGAGTCCTGATTCTTCAGATTACTGTTACATTTCACCATTGATAGTTGTATTGAGTTGTATGTGAATAGAAAATAACACATCGACCATTGTTTGTGATTGATGTCAGTTTGGGCTTTATATGTGCAATGGCAACATGTGGCATCATTAAGAGCAATGTCAATTATCAACGGTGGAGAATTTTTAAATGTTTACCCAAGTGAATAAAACTTGCATGACTTCAAAGAATAATCTAGCTTGTGGAACAGGTGTTTTGCAATTATATTCTTTTGCAAGAATGTGTCTTTGGCTAATAAAATACTTGTAAAATAATCTTAGTTGAAACCAGCAATGCTAAAAACGTAAAATTTTGTGGCAGTTTAATTGATATTGTTAAATTGGTAGTATATATGAATGAAATAAAAATATGCGTCTTTTGGGTCAACTTCTTCAGTCCCATAGAAGGGAAGTTCGTCGATCAGTTGAAGCATCAATGCAAAAAATGATCGACCATTACAGCCGCTTTTCTCCCAGCCCTTTATCATTACGGCAGTTTCTTGATTTCGGTAAGTTTTGAACGTTAATGCTTTAAATTACTGCATCTGTTAGTTAAAGCCATAACCGGAAATATATTGTTGGCAAGTGCCAAGAATTTTTACTTTTTCAACTGAAAAAATAGTTTTTAACTGCCATATAGCTATAGAACATAAATGCATAATTACGTAATGTTTTGAACTTTCATTATGACCCTTAGTCAAACTAGACTTTGGAATAAGTGTTTTTTCCAAAGTCCACCCACTCTGCACACAGTTACCTCTTGTCAATATTTGCTTGCTGTTTTGAGTTTATTTGAGCTTGTGTTTTGCTGACTAAGCTGGCAAACAAAGGGTATTTTGAAGCTATTTTTAGCAGGTGGTGCAAAAACATTGACCTACATATTATTTATACGTAACACTCAAATTGCGTTTGATTTTCCAAAAATATGATCCATTTTAATGCATGCCATTTGTGACTTCTCACACTGTAAATTACATTCAGGTAAAATACTTTAACTTTTTCGGACATGTAGACTAAAAAAATGTTTTAATGTGTTTCTGTCAAACTTTGCTTTGTAGCTCAAAAGACTGGAGATGAAAAATCATCTTTTCTTTGGCTCAGACAAGAATTGCCCACCAGACTTGCCAACATGATGAAGGTATATACTTCATTGTTTTAAAAGAGCACATGGTGTCATATTTTTTTCCAAAAATAGCAAATAGAGAAATATTGTTTTTTTCATTTGCACAAGTCTCGATATGTATGCCTGCAACAATATTGTGTTGACTTTAAACAATTAAAAAATAGGGCTGGAGAGCTAGTTGTAAAAATTACTTATCCAGGCGGCAGATATATCCAAGTATTTGAGTTTATACTGTCTGTTTGGAGTTTAACTAAATAATTTAACTAAATAAAAAATAATAAATATTATGCTTTTTTAGGATTTGAAGATTATTTTCTTGATACTTTAAAAATCTCTTTTTTCTTTTTGACTTTTCTTTTTTGACTTTTGTTCTGAGGGTTGTTAAGCTGGAATAGACGCTAATGTGATGGCTTTGTCCAGTTGGTTCCTTACAAATGTACCTGTTATATTTTTATTACTTACAGAAGTAATATTTTATGGATTGGGTTTCATTTTGCTGCGTGGGTAGATACCTTTCTTCCTCTTTTTGTATTCACTAAACACAACCATTTTGCTCTTTGTTAGAAATTTGGGAGCAAGTATTTAAGTAGGTGAGAAAGACTTGTGCTATGTCTTCCCTTTTTTGATTCTATTCTTAACAAAAGACTGAAGAGAAAGCGAGAAAACAGCTATGAGCAGAGTGAAATTTTCTGCAAATACCCACTGCTGCTTGTTTAGTTTAAGGCAGTGTTGCTCAGCGTTTTTTCTTGTACATCCCTAAAATGATTTATACCACCCTCCTTATTAAATCAACACATATATATTGATTTTATCAGCGTTAAAACTTGCTTGATCAGTATGCAGTAGATCAGTAGAAAAAAATTATCCAGATTAATGAAGTCATTAAACAGCATCCTGTTGTCACACAGCTGTAGTAAGAAGTAAAGAACTATTGTAGTCTTGTTTTTGACAGACTAAAAATATTTGGAGATTTGTCAAAAAGTGGGGTACTGGCCCCCAAAATCCCCCTGGATATGACACCTGCAATGTTTTCTTGTTTTGCAAACAATGAAATTCATTACAGCCAAATGGAAGGCATGTGTAAATGTTACTCCTTTGTTACCTGATGAAACTGACAAAAGTTTTTCCGGATATCAGATAGCTGAAATGCCTTGGTCAACCAGTTCACCTTTAATCAATATCTGAATAGTCTGAACCTATGGTAGAACATATCCAGACCATTTTCAATAAACGTAAACACAAGCTGATCTTTGTTGTAGGAGATGAATCGTCTTCCTGATACTTTGTTAGCAATGCCCTCAACCAGTTTGGTAACTTCTTGGTACCGACAGTCATTTGAAGATGTCATTGCCTTTGATAAAAACAAAACTGATCCAAACAATATGGAAAGGTATAAATTGCTTTTGAATTGACCGGACTGTGTAGTGTGTACCATATGTATATTTGTCTGTGATTTTTTTATAGATTTAATAAAGTACTTCAAGTGATAATACAAAGACATCGCAATGTCGTTGAGACAATGGCACATGGAATAATGGAGTGGAAGGAAAACTGCAACGATGTTCAGACGCAAGCGGAAGACTATCAAGACAAAATTCAGTATTTTCTTGATCGCTTCTACACAAGCAGAATTGGAATTAGAATTCTTATTAATCAGCATAGTAAGTAATCACATGGTTCTCTTTCCTAAAAATATGCTTATGGCAAGGAGGGCATGCCATCCATTTTGTAAATTGGACTGTGGTGTATGTGGAATTACAATAGAGCGAAAGTAACCCAAATGGTTTTTGTTGGCCTTCTTACCATTCAATTAAAAGTACAACTATTGGCATAAAAGAACATCCTAATGTTGGGAAATTTAAATTTTTTACCTGAATCATTTCAAACTCTTATGTTATCTTCATCTGGACAAAAAATAAAATCGAACACAAAAGTATACAAGTATGCATTAGGTGCATAGACTGTAAAAACATTGTTTTTTTGCAGTTTTATTATTTGGAGATTCTTCCATGAGAAGACCCGATCTTTATGGGACTATTGATGCAAATTGTGATGTACAACTGGTTGTTGAAGATGCTTACAACAGCGCCAAGTTTTTGTGTGAACAATATTACCTTGGAGCACCAGATCTCAACATTGAAGTTAATAATGGTATTGCACATATCAGTTGACTAGAATGTTTTTTTGCACATTGCAAATTAGGATGCTAGTGGGTTTAATGAGAAAGTCCTGTCAAGATTTGGCAATGTTTTTATGTTTTATTAAATCGATTTTGTTGTTTAGCATCAGATGCAAGTTCATCTAAAGTAAGCATCATCTACGTTCCCTCGCATTTGCATCACATCTGCTTTGAACTGTTTAAGGTTTGTTACAGAGTTTTATATTTTTACAGGGCGCCACATACATACATACAAAAAAGAGCCGTATAGGCCACATGTACTGAAACGAATGATAACTAGTAGGTAAAAAATAGCATCTTAACTCCTAACAAGCAATCAAGTATAATGGAAATGTTGCAATAACAAAAAAACCTGTTCCCTGGTTTACACAAAGGTCATACAAATGTAACTAAAGGCAAACATAAGGGACTGCAATTTTTCCTGGGAGGTAACACTTGGTTTTATGTTTCAAACTTTGAAATATTTTGTTAAAGAAGTCAGAAAGTAAACAGCATACAAATAAAGATAAGTGATGTTGTTGTTGTAAAGATTAGTGTTGTTGTTGTTGACACTTTTAGAATGCTATGCGTGCAACAATGGAGAAACATTCAGAAGAGTGTGATGTACCTCCTGTTAATGTGAGTGTAACAAAAGGGATGTCCGATTGTGGCATCAGGATATCTGATCGTGGTGGTGGAGCATCCAGACATGTCACTTCTAAGTGGTTTGAATACATGTACAGTACGGCACCCAGACCACCAAGGGGACAAGATGATCGCGTTGCTCCATTGGTAAGTCAAAAGATTTGTTAAACGTAAGTGAAACGACGCCGGAAGCCTTCGTACACGGTGCGTTTTCAATGTTTTTAGAAAAAAACAACCGGTTTATTGTGCATAAAACGGGATTTCCAGTAGTTCTGTTCATGCGGCATGCGTTTTTGTAAACTCTGGAGGTAGTTGAAAAATCCGACTGTGCGTGGACGCCGGCAGAAAATTTTGCCCCTATGTACCGGCGACCATGCGACTAGNGTAAGTGAAACGACGCCGGAAGCCTTCCTACACGGTGCGTTTTCAATGTTTTTAGAAAAAACAACAGGTTTATTGTGCATAAAACGGGATTTCCAGTAGTGCTGTTCATGCGGCATGCGTTTTTGTAAACTCTGGAGGTAGTTGACAAATCAGACTGTGCGTGGACGCCGGCAGAAAATTTTGCCCCCTCTTGCCCCTATGTACCGGCGACCATGCGACTAGTCGTGAAGGCATGTTTAAACAAACCGCAGCCTTTTTCGACGGATGATTTTTGTTATCAACACGAAGGCGAACCATGCGCCACACTGCAACGTCACTACAGTTTAACATATTCTACTGACAGTTTAAAAAACACAACGCCCAGAAACAACAATTTAGTTGTGTAAAGCAGAGGTTTGCAACCTGCGACCCGCGTAGAGATGTGGATTTTAAATAGTGTGCGGCCCGCGAAACGACTCCAGTGTATTACTTTTCTTTTTTGTTCATTGCACAACCGACCGGAGTTCAATTTTTTATCCTTGACGTCACAATGCCGCTAGGGAGGAAGTGACGATAACGGAAATTCTTTGCAAACGACATGTTCTTCCTTGACATACAATGAGACAAGTCCAACCTTTGCTAAAGAAAGGCTCGGTTCGCGGTAATGCGGCTGATTGTATTTGGCCCTTCAGTAACAAAGGTTGCATACCCCTGGTGTAAAGCATCATTGTTGTGTTTTTATAGGCTGGATATGGGTACGGTCTTCCAATTTCGCGGCTCTACGCTAGATACCTTGGCGGGGACTTGGAGATTCAATCAATGGAAGGACATGGCACTGACGCCTACGTGTATTTAAAGGTATGAAATGCTTCGTAAAATTTGCATCCGTCATATAGTCGTTTGCATCAGCTATAATAACAGACCACTTCACATCGATTTCTACGCAATTGTGAGAAGGGGTGTGGCTCGTTGTTGTGACGCGAGCAGGACAAAGGACCATTGTTGGACAAGGGTTTTAATTGCCAAAGCGTTTCATAAAACAAGTCCCGATACAGTGCAATAAAGACTAACGACGCTTGTGTAAATCAGTTAGCTAATTGTCAGGCCAACATGCGCACAAGTCGTAATATTTAAACCGTTTGTTTGTGCCTCGGGGTTCTAGTAAACATAATAAATGAAGTTGATTTGGCCTAAAAAGTAGATCAATCAACTTTGCAGGAATTAAACTACGCTGGAATTGAGTTGAATGTCGATCGTTGGCGCGGTTGTCTTCCGGGTTTAAACGTGTAATGTTATCAGCGCCGCAAGCGATTGCGAAACATTACTTTGTTTCAATTAAGAAACCACAACTGCTGTCAAGGTTTACTGCAAAAGCAATGTTGCCTGCAATGTGCTTAAAACTTATCCAAAAGCAATGTTGCAATGTGCTTAAAAAGGCTTGAAGTAATTTACGCTTCTAAATTTAAACGAAGAATAAATGCTATGAAACATTACATTGAAATTTACAACTACATTGAGCTCTACTATTTTTGTAGGTTGGATGTTTACACGAAATATTTAAGAGTTAATTAGCAAAAAACATGAATAAAATGGCTCTTTGTCTAAAAATTTACGTCGCCACTGGCATGAATTGGTTTTACCCGTGGAATACTGATTCAAAACTATTTTTGCCAAAAATACAAAAGACTATTATGACCAATCACGAAGACTTTCAGTAGGCCACTAGCTTTTTATTTTCGATGCCTACTGCTGTTATTTTGTTTTGTTGCATCTTCCAATTAAAGGAAGTTTCTTCAGGTTCATTCGCAGCATGTTTTTAAATCAAATTTTAGACTTTAGACAATCAAAATTTCCCCATGGTTTGTCGAGAGTTACGACAAAGCTTCTTCACAGATTGTGAGCCATAAAACTTTTTATTACTCTTGGTCAATTGACCAGAAGACCAAAAAACCATTGGCCATGTGTGTCAAATCAACCATGTGGACCCCCACAAGCAAACTGTTGATTGCATAGGGTCTAACCGGGGGGATTGGCACAACTCTTTTCGTGCAATTTTTTAACCGATATTAAAACAGCAAAATATAGTGTGTGATGAAATGCTTTGTAATAAACTTGTGGGGTGTTTCTTTCGATATTGGACATATTTTTACGCACAGCAACAAATTTTTTACTACGAATATTACAAATCATTTAAAATTTTTACTGCCAATATTACTTAAATATTTGATAAAATTCACATAACTTTTGGTGAAAAAATATACGTTTTTTAGTTTCACTCGCAAAAAATTAAACAACTTTCTTATTGTTTGCAGTCTCTGTCAACAGCCGCTGTAGAAACGGTGCCAGTGTTTAACTCCACTACCACCGAACAATACAGACGTCCTCAGCTCACGGGAGATTGGGTGGTACCAGCCAAACAGAAATCCCGACAGTTTCGGAATCCGTTTAACGGACACACGAACAAACATTAAGCCGTGTTTTCACTGTATTGCTTTTCCCGTGGTCTTTTTTAGGTTTTAATCTCTCGATGGGTGAATTTTTATCTTTTTTTTCTGTGTTGTGCAATTTAATTCGTAATTGTTCCAGCAAAAATGCTTTCGCCCAGCAAAATGTGGAAAGTTTTTAGATTGCCGCTTTACACAGTGGCATGTTTTATGTGCACGTTTCAAATGGGTTTTAAGCGCGCTCGTCTACGAAACTGTAATAGCTCTATCAAAGTCAATAAAAGTCATCGTTCAAATAACAAGTTCAAATAAAGTGTCCTGACAAAACGCCATATTTGCGAGAAACTGCTTTCAAACCTACATGTAAAATCGACAAGCTGTAGTGAAATGTTCGTTAAATCAATGGACCTTTATGTCTTTCAAATCATGTCATGAGTATTTTAACATCCTGTGTGCTTGTCCTTTTTTGTCGTATATCTTGTAAAAGTCAACTAAGTGAATTTAAATATGACCTTCCGCAAAATATTAGACACCGATTCCTTCGTTCTATTTCATTTTTTGCATGGTGGTGTAACATTAAGTTGTGATTAGCAAGTCATGTCGTGCTAGAATATGCCCGTTTACATCAAACACTTGATTTGTGCTGCTGTCGAGCTGAAAAAATGTGATAATGTCTTCATGTGTTCTTAATTGTAGTAAAACTGGATTTTTATTTGCAAACTTTTTTTAAATAAAATGTTACCATGTACAAGTAGTAAATTAGGATNCCTTCGTTCTATTTCATTTTTTGCATGGTGGTGTAACATTAAGTTGTGATTAGCAAGTCATGTCGTGCTAGAATATGCCCGTTTACATCAAACACTTGATTTGTGCTGCTGTCGAGCTGAAAAAATGTGATAATGTCTTCATGTGTTCTTAATTGTAGTAAAACTGGATTTTTATTTGCAAACTTTTTTTAAATAAAATGTTACCATGTACAAGTAGTAAATTAGGATGAAGTATTCCACTTCACTGCCGTGGACTGGAGTTTCTATACATTGTTGTAGTATTTCCTTATTGTCCAATAAATCACAGCAACTTTGTCTTTGTTTACGTTTTCTTAGTACCGTAGCGAACTACTTAGCACGCAAATGTGACTTTCCACCGATTGTCATTGCACATACACTACGACCCCTTAATCCTCGTTGACGCACGTGCAGATTACATCATTTGCCTTTTGATAAGACAAACATTGGTTCAGATGTAACAGTACTGCAGAACATTGCCACATATGGAAGCAGAGCTTATGGTTAATGATGGAAATCTAACCCTAGCATTAAAAAAGGCAGAAAAAGTTTTTTTAATGCTATTGTGTGGATATGATTTCCACCATTATCCATAAAGTTCTGCTGCCATTTACGGTAAGCCAGAAATAGCTGCGCACCGTTGGGACGTCAGGAACGACGAGAAAATTGGAAGGTGTAAGATTAAGATGGAACGCGCTGCAATTCCACCGTCATCACAAGGCAAATATTATGTGCATGGACTCGCAAGAAAATTAGTTTTGGGTTAGGTCTTGTAGATTGACCTGCAATTGCCTTTGGTTAAGGGGCAGCCAACCGGACAATGAAATGTCAATGACCTTTTTAAGCGGTAAAAACTTCATGTAGACGTTTCACCCTTGGATAGTACAAGCATATACTATATGGCAGCAGGGCTGCTGTTACGCATTGTCTTTTACAGGGTGATTAAACAAACGACCAAAGCTTAATTGTCACATGCTAAATAACTGTCCCAAAGCTTAGAGTTGTTGATTTATGCGTGATGCAGGGGACTTATATACCAACCGCTGTGTTGTCGAATTCGTAAACCCGTCTGTCTCCCTTTTCGCGTTGCATCAGAACAGTAAGCGTGAAAAACTCTTTTTAGGTGTGCAAGGGTTATATTAACCCCCTGGGTTATAAGGTAAACATTTTAACAACAACAAAGAAGCACCCTATCTGTGAGAATTTAACATTTTATTTCATTTTGGCTCAATATGTTTACCCTAAGGCATGTCTATGTGGATTACTGTACATGAGAATAATGATCCTATATTATTGTATTATTGTATCGTATGTTACATGTATGGTTTTACTCAGTATAGTTACAAAATATATACACAGGCTTTCTCAAATTCAAAATATATTTCTATAATATGCAACCCCATTTGTTTAAATCGTCAATTCAACGCTCTTCACAAGCCCCCTCTTCTTTGTAAAACAAATAAACCAAAAATTACTATCTGCTATTCGAACCTCGCAGTTGAGTGCGAATGTTAAACATTGTCATGTTTTACCGCATGGCCGCAATTAACGGCACTCCATGCGATCACAAGAAACAAAAAACAGACAAACGAGGTTAAAACATTGCTGGACCAAAATCTTCGTCAACGGTTCTCCACTCTTTCTCGAAAATATCAATTTCAGCATACAATCCTAAAGTTAGGACCCCTGACCAAACGAAAAGTCATTAATTGTCATTTAACGCGGCAATGGCCAGTAAACTAAGGTAGGTCAGTATGACAACGGTTTATGTCGGCAAAGGATAACGATAGGTGTAAAAGCGAGTGCAAGGCCCAAATTCTTTTACATTATACGACCCTCTACTGAGGACTGTCATAGGTATATCCCGATTTTCTCAAGAAAATGACACCATCTCTGTGTTGGGCACATTTTATTGACGAATGACAATTATAGGATAAAATTGTACTTACACCCCCTCCCATGCGTAGGGTTTTAGTTTTTGCACAACAAACGAATAATGTTTCTGCGTGTTAAAAACTATTTTAGCCGCTGTTGTTGTAGTGTGTCAGTCTTAACACGATTTTATTTACCAATTTTATTATCATTTAAATTATACCGTCATAGTACATAACCCCACCCACGAGAAACCTTTTCGCGTGCGTCACTGGTACAATTACGTGGTAGGACGCCTTCTGGTAAAACATGACAAAAGGCACTTAATTTACGCACAACATGACAAAAAGTTGTTATCTACAGCTTGGTGTTTTAAGTAAATTAGTATTCTTCTTCTTCAAATTCGCTTTCTTCATCCCCATTTCCACACATTCGTAGTTTGCAGAATATTGGCAAAAGAATCAAAGCGATTCCCCAAAAAGCGCACCCGATTCCAAACAGAACTGTCATTGCCAACGAAGCTGAGGTGTCCACAAGGCCCACGCCCTGGAATTAATAAGCAAAGTTGGTATTTTCATGGTAATAAATAAAATATAGTACAACGGTTTAACTCAAGACTGCGGTTTGTTAGCAAAAGTTGGAGAAACAAGCGCTAGTCCTTATAGTTACTTTTTCTTGTTTATGTTGTAAACAGCAAAACCACTGTATGTTAAGTTACTTAACCATCTTCGTTATAAATGAAGAAACAAATCTTCGTTATAAATGTTTTAAAATTTTGCGGCAATACACCTCACCCTAAAGTTAATAAATTAAGCCTCAAAACATAAAAGCTAAACTTAAACCAAATACTAGCGCATTTATGCTGACTGTAAGCCCACAGATCAACCTTTATTGACGCCGGGGTAGCCTTTTGAAGATAATAATTTTTTGTGGCTTTACAAAACATAATAAATGTACAGTGGGCAGTCTAATGAGAGTTGCACGGTTGAAATGCTTTAAAGAAATGCTTTTTAATACTAGTTTTTGTCAAGAGGTTCAAACCCGGGACGATCCCCGATAATGACAGGCCCCACGACCAAGCGTTTGGCGTATTTAAAGACGTTTGTTAGCTTGCAGCCATACTGCAGCACTTTTAGCATCGTCTTGCGGTACACCAGTAAGCCACGGCACCCCATGTTGCGGAGCACAGGTCTAAACTATTCCCAGATTGACGTAAAAATGGCAAGGCGCTCGACTCATGTTCAGAAATAAAAACCTGTTCGGGATTAGTTCTCGGGATCGCCCCGGGTTCGAACCCCGTAAAAAAATTGACGAAATTCCCAATGTGGGTGCTGCTATCAGCAAAAGGTTGAAAGTAAAGATTATCCTCCATTTTTAAGCATGTTAGGCATCTATTTTAAGTTTTTTACTATAAACCGTGTGTCAGCAAGCAAAGTGGTTGATGATATACAAAAGTGTTTTGTTGTTGTTGATCACGTCATGCGTGCACTTATCAGAGAGTTTAAACAGGTTACGAACCCGTCAAAATGACCAACTTACGTTTTAAAGCACGATGGTGTTTATCACTTGAACTTTACTCCACGTACATTAAAACGCAAACGCGACGGTAACAAACACGAATCTTGATAAACAGGAATTTCTACCTCAACGTTTTGCAACTACTGTATGGACGAGTGTAGAGCCAGTGGGCGTCTACACTTATACTCGCTAATTAACTCACAATATTTCCATCTGGTCGGCCAACTTATTATGGTTGACAGGCCAACTTACCGGCAGCACTTCAAAAGCGAGAACTCCAAACAATGGTGTAAACGTCATCAAAGGAAAAATAATCATCCATCCAAAAACCTTGAGGAGAGTGCACCAAACTGGATCACTGCCCAAATCCACAACAAACCAAAGCGTGATGCATCCGATCAGAAAGCAATCATATGCTTTGAATATCAAACTCAACTGCGACAACGATAACACATTTTCGAAACAGATAGCTATGACTTGTTAAAAATGTTCCTTAACCCAACGACGCATTTACCTTTGAAATCTGCTTCGATCCGTTTGTATATAAAACGCTTTATATCTTTGATTTTTTTTGATTAGTTTGATTTATTATTTATTGGAGAAATAGTTTAATTATTGTTTTTGCATTGCAAGGTTATTTGGTAACATATAAAACTTTGTAAATATACTTTCTCGATGATCACATACAAAGACACTTTTTGTTTGTTTACAAATTTAGTTCAAAGTAGTCGTCAGACAGGCTTGTCAACTTTTTGACGTGCTCCTATTCAGCGCCAACTGCCGACAGCAAAATTCACCGTCCATATAATCAGGAACGCGTTGCACATGCATTGAAATACGCTACCGTAAAATGTATTTGCAGTTCTATTATGTTTTACAGTTAGGCTTTTCCAACAACTAGTCAATAAGCTGCAGTAAATATAGGACTTACGAAAGCTACTAAAGTCCAATTTACAGCGGTTGGAAAGTATCCATGGATGTTTATGTTCCATGGATTTATATCTTCACAATCACCGTGGAACTGGCACAAAAAGCATCTGAAATGTTATATAATTTTATTGTCAATAACATGTTCTAATATAACTAAGTTACTGCAAAATATTAACTATACAATGACACCAACTTCACAAAGCAAAGCAAATTATCAACATGTAAACCTAAGAACATGAAATTTGTTTTCAAAAATTACAATTTTTCAAAATCTTTCAAAACTGTACCAAATGTAGAAAGAAAACACATAAACTAACCGTAATCCATCCTTTGATGTTTGCAGATAAAAAGCATGGGCTGTAAGACTGGTCGAAATTGTGTAGAGGATAAATACGAGCAGAAGGTACGAAGACCATTTTTCATTTAAAAAGATGTCGAATCTCAGAACGATGCTCATGATTGCAAAAATGACGCCCAGCACGGTGTACATGAAAAAAAGAGCTTGCTGATATTTTTGCAGGGATCCAAGCTTGGTGCCATACCAATCAAGCTTATATTTTCCTGAGAATTCGCCATGTTGTTGTAGAAAGTATACATCGTTGTAGCAATACTGATTTTCTTTGGTATTATCGACTTCTGAAGGAACAGTATCTTTTGTTTCGGGTGTAGGTTCAACAGCTTCAGTGGTCAATGTTTCAGTGCCTGCAGTCGACTCCATAGTTGTGATTTCAGTTGTGTTTAAAGTTTGGTTTGTTGTTGATGGTGACGTCACACTCGTCGGTAGAATCGATGTTGTAACGTTTCGAACATCAGAAGTTGTTTGTGTAATTGCCTCTGACGACACATTTGAAGTGCTATTGCCAGTGGTAAGTTCAGTCGGAATGGGAGTCGAGATTGTCGGAACAGAGACATTTCCAGTGGTAACATTTGACAATACATCGGTTGTTGTTGCTTCTGCCGTACCAAATAGTAAATTAAAAGCCACGTAAAAAATTACTACACAAGCACATGTTATAGCAAACCTGATGTGGTTGATTGGAGGAATTCCTTTTGCGGCTTCTTTTTGTTCTCTTGTTTGTCATAACTGTTCAGCTTGTGAAGCGAGTAGTAGCGTCTCAAGGCATATTTTTGAATCTACAAAAAATAGGCGAAGCATAAAGTTTATTCCGTTTTGCTGTTTTTTATTTTCTATGTAGGGCGTACTTTTTTGTTGGTATACAGCTACCCAATTTGCTAAGTACGATGGAAATGGTACCACAATCACCGAAGAAATACCAAATAACATTTATCTGTTTGTCCCCGAAAATTATTCAATCTGTGGCTCGGCAGGCTGTTGGACATATTACACATGGCGTGAATGCCAGTATCAGAATGAACAGTGCGTTTAAGTTGCTTGAAAACAATTTTTTATGATATAAATTACATTTATCGTTTTTGTTTCCTATAGTTGTTCGTTGTGCATAAACGCTGTTTCCTTTATTCATTGACTGTAACTATTTTAAACAATCGAAAGGTAACCTATTAACGCTTTTTACCGAAAGAACACAATAGTAACATACTTGCTCGAGCAATGTTCCACTGATGTTGTGTCTGTAGTTGAGCTCGATAAACGGCTTATACGGGACTAGATCAGTTTTGTTTTCCATATGAGCGATAAGTGGCTCTGTTTGATCTTCCAAAACATTTAAACTGATGATCGCATCACATGCATATATAGCAATTGGCAAAACCACACATATTTTCAGGGCCAAAATTGCCAGAAGAGGAGTCGATTTCACCTTTTTCGCTTTGGACTTCCAGCCCCTTTTTACTGGGATCTGAAAATAGAGGGGGTATAAAAAATTCTCCTTTTTTCGCCCACGTTACGTGTAGGTCAGCATGCCAATTAGTACAACAATTAAATTTAATTAGTCCCATTTAATTATCATTTAACTATCATAGTAAAAGCGTTAAAGATTACGTCATGACCATCCGAAAACCGCCTACCTTACTGCTTCCAGTGGTTGTCGACTCGGCGTCATTGTCTTTCGAGCTTTTTGTATTTGTGTCGGTGTCTAAATCAAGAGCGTACTTAGTTTACAACAAAACAGTATTGTTCTTGTGTGGGCTATAACTTAATCTTGCCGTGGTTGGCGATGAATTAGGTACCCTAAAGAACTCTGGGTGATCTTTTTAATTTTGACTTTTTAGTCAATTTGTCACGCATGCCATAAGCTGCCTTGTATCTCTACGTAACTAATGACGGTATAGGCTTTGTCTCCATGGTGATTATTGAGTTTGGTTGAGATTAAAAATTCTCCACCCGACAAAACATTTAACTGTCTACAATTTTTAATTACAAATTACAACCTAGATCTCCTAAAATGGCACATACTATTGCATGGGTGATATGTTTAACAAGTAACACCAACCTATTGTATTTTCAGTTGCAGGATTGGCAATTACTGTGCTATCGGCGTTTTTCTGCTCATCACGCTTTTTCTTTTTCTTCTTCTTTTTCTGTGGTTGGTCAAGTTCCTACAGAATAAAGTGGTTTGTTAGTTTGCAAAAAATGCACAATGGTGGTAATTTGAAAATACCGGAGACGTGTTTTCGATTTCTGTTTCCATTCCATCNTTGCATGGGTGATATGTTTAACAAGTAACACCAACCTATTGTATTTTCAGTTGCAGGATTGGCAATTACTGTGCTATCGGCGTTTTTCTGCTCATCACGCTTTTTCTTTTTCTTCTTCTTTTTCTGTGGTTGGTCAAGTTCCTACAGAATAAAGTGGTTTGTTAGTTTGCAAAAAATGCACAATGGTGGTAATTTGAAAATACCGGAGACGTGTTTTCGATTTCTGTTTCCATTCCATCTTCGCTAAATCTGCTACAATCTTTCTGTTCCTCTTTTACGGCGTCATTCTCGGTACTGGGCGTTTCTAAAAATTTTTATTTTAAATGAAAGAAATTAGTTCCAAAAATGCACATTGCTGCACGAGTTTGCATATTTGAAAGTGTGTTTGTTTTTTATATCTCGTGGATTCAGTTTAAAGCAGCTGGCTTATTTTTTTTGTTTTGTCTCCGTTGTAACAAATTAAAAAAAACAAGTGGTATAAGAAACTGAAGAAAAAAACACATAGGATGAGCCCAAAGAGATTGGAAACTTAATTTTAAAAGCATAACTTAAAAAAGCAAATACGTGCTACACAATATGAGATGGAACGGCGCTTCACACAGCTTGTTAAAAAGTACGTACAATACAGGCTAAACATATGCTTTCATTGCGCATTAAATTGTTAATTTCCTGTTTGCTGAAAAACTATCAATACCAAGTACATTTATCATCCTACCTATGCAAGGCCTTGTGCAAGCAAATATACACAAAAAATAATACAAACTACGAACCTGGTGAAACTTCTGTTACTTTTTCAGTTGCTTTGTCCGCAGTGTCATTGTCGTTTTCCATGGTTTAGTCGTGGTTAAGTTAACCT
>QXVZ01026108.1:0-24050 GCA_008931825.1 Phallusia fumigata
TAACCGTCGCTACATTTGAATTCAAATCCCTGTTTGATCGCTCTTGTTTTTTTAACTTATGGTTCAGTTCAAAGGTGCTGCTTTTATTCATCCTTCTCCCCTTTTTTGTATTTAGCCCGAATACGGGGAGTTTAAAATTGCCGAGAATGTCCTGCACCTGATTTACAACCAGGGGATCACGTGGGTCGGTTCCTTCTTCTGTCCTTTACTCCCCATGCTGAACGTCGTCAAACTCACTCTCATGATGTATTTGAGGTAAAGCGACTTGTATTTAACCAAATAGGTGAAATAAATAAGTTTTAATTTGCATAATATGTTTGTTCCAGGAGTTGGGCTGTGACAACTTGTAACATTCCACATCAGAGAGTGTTCAGAGCTTCCAGGTAGAGTTTTAAGTTTTTTAAAAAAGTGTAAAATTTCACAACACATATTTGTTCGCAAGACGCTGGAAAACGACATTGCTTGTGTAATTTTAGCATGAACTTTTTTCAAACGAAAATAATTTTGCAGCAAAACGTTTTTAAGCAGTTCGTTTTAAATATTTGGGAAGGTGCAAATAGTGAACTTTTTGTTTTCCATGATATTTTTTCCGCTTTAATTTCTATTATTTTCAGATCAAACAACTTCTATCTTGCAATGCTCCTCTTCATGCTCTTCCTCTCACTCCTCCCGACCGTCTGGGTGATCGTCCGGCATTCCCCGTCAAGCTGTGGACCTTTCAGTAACAGACGATGGATGTACACGATCATATCAGGTTGATTCACAACAATACATGCAATACCACTTACAGTCTCGGCCAAACTGCATGCAGAATCACTAATATAATGCAAACGTTTTAACAAATGTTGTTGTAATTATCAGTCTTTAAACGTTCGCATTACAATGTATTCACTGTATATTAGCTCTCTGGCGAATATGTCCCCAGGCTAAAAATAATTTTTCAAAAATAAGTTCAGTAAAATTAGTGAAAAACATTTCAAAGTCTGTGTCTAGTCTTCCTAAGCCTGTGGTTGACTTAATAATTTTTCACACAATAAATCGACAGTTAATATTTCAAGCTATTTGCATTACCGCAAACTCACGGTATTGACATTTCATGCAGAACATATGTTGCTTTGTAAATATATGGAATTGACAAAGCTTATTATTTCTTCATAAACTGTAGAAACTTTGGAGGAAGATGTCCCTTCATGGTTCCGCGAAGCTGCTGGTTACCTCACAACTCCTGTTGTCATCTTACCTGCTATCCTGCTGCTCGTGTAAGTGAACGGTAACATGGAAGGATGGAAAGAAGGTTTTACAGTGTTTCCCTACGCTGACATCAAATACAGTATATTGGAGTAGAATTTCTAACCAATTCAAACGGAATTTATAATCCCAAAGTTATTTTCTCAAATTTTGCGCCATGCAAATTGGATCAAATAGACATCACTGCTGTTCTCTGCCAATAACGTTTCTCAAATAACCTCTGCTTTTTCCAGCATGATCATCTACTACCTTCAAGCCGTAGCAAGTTCAACCAAGGAAGCGAATTCGCGTCTCAAACTTCAACTTCATTACGAACGAAAGGAAGGGAAGAAAAACTTTTTTCAACTTGGGGCAGGTATAGGTGACCTAAGTTTTGTGATCGGCTTAAGGTAACGGTGAACGAAGGTTGCTTAGTTAGGTGGTTGGGAGTTCGAATCCCTACCAGGGTGATTACAAACGCCATCGAAATGTCATAATGTCGATCATGGATTTTAATCCTAACGCAGACTGGATTTTTCTGCCCACACCTTGCAAATTTACGTATAAGTGTGCCGTTACCGTTGGTCTGCGTGAAAGCTTCAAGGCAGATCCCAGAGGTGAATATGCGCACGCGTATGATTCCAAGTAGTTTCTGCTGATAGTGCTCTTATTATAAAGGGCACAAATCAAACAAAACATTTGTGGTTTCACGTTTCGTTACAGATGTTTTTACAGTTGTAAGCCAATCCTCAGTGGCAGAGTAAGGTTGTTTAATTCGATAATCTGTTTAGGCAAACTACAACAGCAAGCAAGCAGAGAAATGCTAAAGAAAACAAGCCTCAGAAGCAACATGCTAACGGTGAGTGTTTGAAATTCATTGCTTAAGTTATTCCAATTAATAAAATCAAACTGCAATATTTTTTTAATATTCAGCCGATTGAAGAAGATTCTGCTTCGAATAATCTGACTCCGGTTAAAGTTCAGACGAGCTGCGACGTTTCAGAAGACCCTGATTTCCATGTGGGGTTTGGTTCGGTTTTTATTTTTATTATTATTAATTTTTTAATAAACCAACTTGGAAATTGTTTGCTTGCAAACATCTACTGTGACGTGCAGGGGACGGGAACAGCGACACCCAGTAGAAAGATCGGAGGCCGACGTAAATCGATTCGTGTAAAGCCCGAACGACACCACCATGTGGACAGAAACCGCCTTACACGACAGTCGCTTGATGGCGCCTCGCAGCGCAATGCGGAAGTTGAAAAGGTTTCGGAAAAACTGCAACCAAACCTTTGTCGCAAACACAAAANGCTTAGTTAGGTGGTTGGGAGTTCGAATCCCTACCAGGGTGATTACAAACGCCATCGAAATGTCATAATGTCGATCATGGATTTTAATCCTAACGCAGACTGGATTTTTCTGCCCACACCTTGCAAATTTACGTATAAGTGTGCCGTTACCGTTGGTCTGCGTGAAAGCTTCAAGGCAGATCCCAGAGGTGAATATGCGCACGCGTATGATTCCAAGTAGTTTCTGCTGATAGTGCTCTTATTATAAAGGGCACAAATCAAACAAAACATTTGTGGTTTCACGTTTCGTTACAGATGTTTTTACAGTTGTAAGCCAATCCTCAGTGGCAGAGTAAGGTTGTTTAATTCGATAATCTGTTTAGGCAAACTACAACAGCAAGCAAGCAGAGAAATGCTAAAGAAAACAAGCCTCAGAAGCAACATGCTAACGGTGAGTGTTTGAAATTCATTGCTTAAGTTATTCCAATTAATAAAATCAAACTGCAATATTTTTTTAATATTCAGCCGATTGAAGAAGATTCTGCTTCGAATAATCTGACTCCGGTTAAAGTTCAGACGAGCTGCGACGTTTCAGAAGACCCTGATTTCCATGTGGGGTTTGGTTCGGTTTTTATTTTTATTATTATTAATTTTTTAATAAACCAACTTGGAAATTGTTTGCTTGCAAACATCTACTGTGACGTGCAGGGGACGGGAACAGCGACACCCAGTAGAAAGATCGGAGGCCGACGTAAATCGATTCGTGTAAAGCCTGAACGACACCACCATGTGGACAGAAACCGCCTTACACGACAGTCGCTTGATGGCGCCTCGCAGCGCAATGCGGAAGTTGAAAAGGTTTCGGAAAAACTGCAACCAAACCTTTGTCGCAAACACAAAACTTGTTTATTTAAATCAGGAGGATAGTTACAACACTCTCCCACTGCGCCACGCCACTCCCGATAAACACGTCACGGTTGATGACGTAACACCACATGACGTCACACATACGGGACAAGGCCGTCAGTCGATGGAATACAGACCGAACACTTTGGAGACAACGCGATACTTTGACGTTGAAGATGACATAACAATGGGAGAAGGTGACGTCAAGTAATTAGAAATGTAAATTATCTTTTGTGGCGTTAGTGCAATTTGATGATCCTGTTAGCGAGGCCAAGGGGCAGGTTTAAGCAGTTGATTGTTGTGAACAATGCTTGTCCACTTGAAATTAACAAACACAGCGTGATGACTAACGCGATATGAATGGCCGAGCAAACCACAATCAAACATTTTGTTCAGAGTAAAACCACTTGTAATTANTGCTTGTCCACTTGAAATTAACAAACACAGCGTGATGACTAACGCGATATGAATGGCCGAGCAAACCACAATCAAACATTTTGTTCAGAGTAAAACCACTTGTAATTATCCTCAGTGTGTAACATCAATACACAGCTCTTGAGAAGCCCAAGAGTTTTGAAAACATCAACCACATGATGTTTACCGTACCAACGTGCCAATTGTTACTCGGTGTTTGTTTGTACAAAGTTATTACGTGGTGGGTTTAATTTCTGATTACTCCTGAGCGGTTTATTGCCACACGATTAGTTGTGTCCACATTAGGAGACGTGTTGCAAACGCAAGGTCCACGTGAACGACTGCATGAAACATGAAGTTGTATTTCAGTGACACTGAGCCGACAATCCCCTTTGGTTCCCAAGCAGTTGCTTGGCCATTGTGGAACCAGCTTCTCTGTGGTTTATGCCCAGTTGTGGCATCCAACAGATGACGTGAGGCATGGCTTTTCAGCCCGTTACTCTCAACAAACTGAAGTGCCGTAATTGGCTAAACTAGCCTGCACTAATGAGACCTTACAGGTCGAAACAGTGTGCACTGTCTGTAGCTCACAAATTATTGTAATAGCTCTTTGCATTTGCATGGAACATATTTTTGAAAACACAAAAGCATTAGGAAACCAATCCTTTGTAGGTCGTAAAAATTGGTACATACGTTTGACTAGTTTGGGTTTCCCCGTTTCCCATTGTTAGATTCCAGGAATTGCGGTCATGTTTTTGAGCTGAACGCACAGTTTCATAAACAAACATTGGCTGAGGCCAAAGTTATATATCTGGCATTTGCTGCTGCCCTCTTTTATTACGACGCCAACCAACACAATGGTTTTATTGTCAACCAATCGGGTTTGTGCTTTAGTCAGTAACGCTAACTTTCGTTATGTCAATTTCTGGTTTTAAGAGGGGACAACGACCCAACAGGTTTTAATGTCGGCTTGGCAGTTTCATTGCTTGGATGTAACAACTGTGACCAACTGTGACCAACTGTGACCAACAGAATACATAGGGAGTGAATTTGATTGTTTGCTCGACACAAACATTGTTACGACACAAAGTTCCATTCTGATACTCGCTACCGTCAATAGATTCGACGAACTGGCCGCGTCCCGCCCCACGCCGCCTGAAACAACGTCGACCCTCTGTTGACAAAGGGAGTTCACCGCAAGGGAATGCACCGCCGCCATTCACAAGAAGTGGATACTTGTTGAGGCAAGTCTTTTTGTAATGTCAGGAGGTTATTTTTTGAAGTTAATACTTATTCTTCTATTCAGTTAGTTCTTCTGTATCTTGTAAAATAAACTAAGAGTGGCTGTGTTGGAGGTTTTGCATTTAGGCTCATTAAAGACTTTCATATTTTGTTTTTTCTAAAAAAAATCCTGCTGCTGCTTTTGGTGTGTTGGAATCGTGTTGAACAATATTGGTTGGGCAAATATTTAATAATATTTGATTGCACCAAACATTACACCAGTTAACCTGTTGTGTGGTTTGGAATATAAACACGGCTTTCACCTAGCTTCTTGAAACTTGCGTCAATTCTGCCACAATAACATGTTTTTCATCTGCAAGTTATCAACATTTTCAACATTTGTTTGCTTCAAATATTACCTTTACCAGGTCAAGTACTTGACCTGTAATAACCCCATGTTGTTTCCAAGAAGTGATGGAGGTTACTCGGGGTCATCAGCTTCACCGAGGTCACGAAGGTTCATCCGGGAGTCACCTTACTTGGATTCACCGGGGCGGAAAGGTAACTTGAGGTCACCTTAATATTATTTTCATCAAATTACTCGAATCAAGTGTTCCCAATTCGAAGCATATTATTGTATGACGTCGAATTCTATATTTGATTGCGCATTTAGAAGAAATTGGTTCCCTCGAATTAGAAGTCCATTGGTATTTTTAGATTGCTTTTATATTGGTTGACCTAACTTTAATCATAGGCCGACTATGATTCGATATAACGTCTCTTGTAGGCCTGGCGTACTGTGATTCTTATATGAGTTCGTCGTTATCGTTGGTCTGCATGAAAGCTTCTGGGCAGATCCCAGCATTATATATGCGCACGCTTATAATTCATAGTTGCCCAACACAAACGTTGGAAGGTATTACACCATAACTTGCCTTAACTTGTTTGCGGAATAAACACTCCTGCTCCTAAATGATCACGTCTTGATAGTCATGACGTCATTAATCAATACAAAAGCAACAAAACTTACAATGTAAAGGTTTATTGGGCATTTGACACATGAAAACCATTTTAGGAGCTTTTTACCAACTTGTTCTGCAACGCTAGAGTGTGTATGCATCACAAGATCTAACGAATAAAAAAGACAAAGGCATCGCAAATACACTTTAAAATCTTTAATCAAACCAGATTTTTGCTGTGTGTTAACTATTAGAACATATTTACGCTCTGTTGTATATCATCGCCCTCTTAATCTTGTGCCGGTATATTTGAACAAAGAATTACGGGCGTAGGACAGTTTGCAGCAAATCGTTCGGGCAACTTTGTCAAGAAACCCTCGCCCAACGTTTACTGTGTAACGAAAAACAAACAGCAACGACTGTGTTTCCCCGTTATACGCAAATATTGACAAACTGAAGGGTAAATTTTGTAGTTTATTTTAAGTCAGTAATTTTTAACCATTTTCATTGTCGACAAATCTTTGAAATCACCGACCAGTTCTCGTATCCACTTCTGTAATTTCTGGAAGTAATTATTATTCTCATGTTAAAATCACAAAGCATCCTCGCAACCCCAAGAAGAAATCTCGCAGCCTTATGAGGTACGAGAACCCCCAACTAAGAACCCCCGTCTTAAGTGATCTGACATTTTTAATCAAACTTATATCATGTAGTTTGTCGACACAGACCAAATCCTAAAATATTCTCGCGTTATTTAAAACTATTACAATCGTGGAACTGGGGCCAAACGTTTGTTTTTCTTTTAAGCTTTAATTTTACAAAACTAATTATTATACCACAGAGTCGTACGTCGTGATGAGTGACAACCGCAGCGCTCCGGATATGGAAAGAAACTTGAACAAATCCTCGGATTATCACGAGAATTCCAGCGGTATGTTTACACAGTTAAGAGGCACAGATATAATCGTGTCGAGATGTGGGATCGGCATTCCATTGTGGTTGCCTATGGTTACCAAGGTGGAAAAAAACAGCAGTGATTTATCCGGGTGTACTTTGGCAAATAATTACGCTTTCCGGGTTTCTAACTTTTTCAGACCAAAAATTGCTGTAAAATAAACTTGACCAAATATTTGTAAACCAAAATCATGATTTAAATTACAAAACTTCTTGATCATTGAGTCGGGCAAACAGAAAGCACAACGCGGCATATTGCAAACTCAACATGGCACCGGTGGCCTCATAAATTCGTCTAGGGAACGCCGGTTCGACGACATCAGCCCTAAGTCCACAAACGGAATGTTGTACAAGAGACAACCCGGTATCAATCCATTATGCGGTGAAGTGCAAACGAAAAACTTTTAAGCTATTTATTGCCTGACTACGGTGTTCATATATTTGCACCAGATACGCTGATTAACTTGTGTCTTGATTTCATGACAATCCGTTAATTTTACAGGCAAGTCCACTCCTGTTTTGGTCAAAGTGGAAGATCGGGGAATACCCAGTACCGATACCGAGCCGAGGGAAATCGTTCGAACCCCGGATGGTTACATGATCGTTGAACGGTAAGTCACAGGGTTGCGGTTCAAATCCTTGTAAAACGCTCGAATATGGCTTTCGTGTACTTTTGTGTGGTTTGCTATAACACTTATTGAGCTGTACTTATGTTTGGCCTTTAAACAACAATAAAAGTGTAATAAAATTTTGCTCGTTCATTGTTGGTCGTAAAATGTCTCGTACGTGACAACATGCACGTGGGTGACGTTTTGAAGGTCAACTAAAATATTTTTAACAAATTCCAAAGGTCATTTAGGGTTCCGGTACAAACAATCCCCCATCGAAGGGCTGACTCATCTGGAAGCGTTCATCCAAATTAAAATCCACTTATCTTAGACAATTAATTTTCAATTTAGAGTCAAATTAAGTTAAATTCGGCAACTTATTGTCATTGCAATATTTTTCACAGCCCCAATTTGCACTTCAAAATTTATATCTTTATTTTAAAGTGCTTGTTTTCCTAGTAACTGCACGACACCAAAGAGAGGGAATCATCCGATGTTTTATTCCCCGACGAATCGAGAACAAAGATCTTTCTGTAAAGCTTCGTCGTCTGAAACACAGGTAGACCAGTGCATAGCAGTGTACAANCATACACGTGGGTGACGTTTTGAAGGTCAACTAAAATATTTTTAACAAATTCCAAAGGTCATTTAGGGTTCCGGTACAAACAATCACCCATCGAAGGGCTGACTCATCTGGAAGCGTTCATCCAAATTAAAATCCACTTATCTTAGACAATTAATTTTCAATTTAGAGTCAAATTAAGTTAAATTCGGCAACTTATTGTCATTGCAATATTTTTCACAGCCCCAATTTGCACTTCAAAATTTATATCTTTATTTTAAAGTGCTTGTTTTCCTAGTAACTGCACGACACCAAAGAGAGGGAATCATCCGATGTTTTATTCCCCGACGAATCGAGAACAAAGATCTTTCTGTAAAGCTTCGTCGTCTGAAACACAGGTAGACCAGTGCATAGCAGTGTACAAGTCAAACTTAGACTGTAGTTTAACACACAAACACAATAACCAGCAAACAAATTCAAATGACTCATACTTTTGGCGGTTAAGCGTTATGCGTCGCAAACTCCAGCGTCTCTGCAAGTTTTTGCGAACTCTCTGAGATATGTGCGGGAGATATATTATTATTTTTGACCTGTCTTGCACTCTCAAGCCGACAAAGTAATTGTGGGCAAACGTTGGATGATGATAAAATTTGTTAGCGTTGATTATTGTATGATAGCTTAACATTGAATAACAAGTTTACACTGCGCCGAGACGTAGTAAACAACACACGTAGGAAGGTAACTGTTGGACAGCTAATCGAGATATATCAAAAATAAGAAGTTTCTTATTCAAATAGAATGTTGATTGTAGGAGCCATCAGAGACAGACAGCTTGAGCTCGCGGAGTTACGTCACGTCCGACGTTCTGCGCATGTGCAGAAAACGTTACGCACCCCCGCTTGACGTCAGACAGGAGAGTCTGGACGGAGACTTTGTTTACGTCATCGAGCCGAGGAGTAATTACATCAGAATGACGTCACCAGGACGTCATCACGTAAGAAAGTTGGTCACGCGAAAATTTCACGACAACTACGTTTACGTCAGTGAAACGCCATCGGCTACGTCATCACGACGTAGTTCGTTTAATGACGTCAGCAGAAGGGTCAGCTTTAATCGGATGAGACGACAGGATACATCCGGATCGCCAGCGCCGCTCCCGCACTTTATAGATGAAGCCGACGAGAGAATTACTGCGTTCCCTGCCGACCTGGATCAAGACGATGCTTCAGTAGAGAGAAGCGAATGCTCGAAGACCAACGAATAAATTCCGCCATTTTATTCGATCAACTCCAATAACTCGGGGTTGCAATGAAGCCAGTTTATTATTCACTTCGTAATGTCAACTTATAAAAAGACAATGCTTTGCCGAAAGTTTATTGCTTGTCTGTACATCGCAACAGTNATACGTTTCCTCGTAAACTTGTTCGTTTTAAACTTTGTTTGTCGTCCAACCAGCAATGTTTGATGTTGGTTTGCAAAACTTACCCGGTATTCGTTCGTTTTATCACGGAAACAGCTAAACTTCCCGCAAATCCGACATTAGCAGTAAACCGGTTGTTTGAAGGTCACGGTTTTGCAGGTCTCGTCGGAATTAATGACGTGTTGTCTGTCACGTAACTGTGACGTCAACAATCGCAGTCAACAAGCGCAGGTGCCGGTGTCAGGTGACGTCATCAGAGCTTATATAAACGCTATTGCCAGGGTAGATTTCATATTTCGTTAGATGCAAATAAAATAACATGTTTGCTGCAAATTGTTCTGACATTAAAAGTTGGGATTGTGTTTCTCATCAAGCTTCGTTTTAAGCTGAAGCTACGTTTAATTCCGACATAAAAATGTCGTTTTAACTGTGAAAAAGGGGCGTGTTTAGTTCCAACAAAAGAGGTTAATTGGGGGTTACTTTTCCTAGTCTAGTAAGAAAATGACATCAATTCCCCCACCTACATAAACAAGGTGTTTATCTGCAACGGCTGAACCGGTTGCTCGACGAACCGTAGTTAGCGAGGAAAAACAACTTTCGCCGCCCAAACCGTGTTGTTTAATTAACTATAAAATCTCATCGCCAACCAGATAGCATCGGGTGTACGTATATATTGCGGGCAGTTGTTGTTGACACAAGTAGTTCGTGCGCTTGTCGGGAAGAACAACTTCAAGACTGGAAGGACAGATAGTCGACATAGTTTTTTGACGCAGGCAGCACTTGATTACACAATCGTGCCGTTTGTTACGTTTGAATGGTTGTTATGACGTCAGGGCAAGTCAAAGTTGCATTCGGGATACGGAATGTTGCATTCGGGCTGGAATGGGTAAAATCTTGTGTTTTTCTCGAATTAATTGCATTTAACACATGCAAGCTTACTGTGTTAACGCCCATTGTCGGCATGTTCTGTTTCGTCATTATTGTTGTTGTGACGTCATGTATGCGTTAAATGGTAAAATTGGAATTAGACTATTGTCTGCGACAGTCACGATTTAAATCTTTAACGAAGCAAGAAAGTTTATTGTCATAATCTAAATTAACTTTTATAAATTTGTTTTGTGTTTAAAAACTTGGTGCTTTACGTGTATCGGCTCAAAATTAGTCTATTTTCGTGTTTGAAAGGGAGTAGAACAATGCAGAGAATATGTAGTTGAATAAAATATTCTGTTTACACAACGTAAGCTTTGTGGAAAGAACAAAAGGTGGAAATTACTTTAACCAATTGTCCTCCGATGTTTCCGCAGCTAGCGAGGTCGAGGCCCAGCGATTGAAAGTGGATCCTATTTACGTAACTCAACACGGGAAAGGGTTGAGATTAGGTGGGAAGAATGGACGGACAATCTCTACACGAAAGCTGACACCGATCGCCGAACAATCTGTTTTACAGAAAAGCAATATACCAGTGTTTATTCTATCAACAGGGGGCGTGTTGAGCCAGCAAGGTTCGTCCAGTTAAAGTTCCTCTGTAGCCAGAGTTCATATAGGTTGCGGTTCGGAGATGGACGTTTGATAATTTCACTTGCATCAAATATCCGTTTCGTCGCGTTGTCAATATAACGTAGGACAGGAACAGCAATATTTGTTATAACACCATGGAATTAAGGTGTTCTTGCCTTTAAACTATAGTCAAAGTTTGTAGCCAGGGTTCACAGATTACGGTTTGGGACAAACCTTCAATAACTTAACTTGCATCAAAATTTGTTATCGACGTTAAATCAATATAATCAGCAGAACAGCTGTAATTTACCGATCACATTATTACAACAACTTGTTTTAGCTTTAAGCACCCGTTAATAAAGGCGACTTGTTCATGCTTCTGAGTTTTTTCTTGGTTTAGCAAGTCTCTAACGTTTAAAGATCACGCAAACATATTATAGCGATGATTGTGACTTGATTCGGGAACTCTGTGGTTGCAGTTTTGTATTTATAGACAGTTGTGTGCTTTGAGATTGACGATTTTATCGATGTCGCGTTAGTTCGCGTGAGATGTGCCGACATTTTGTTGACATTATACTTCATGTTGAAACATGTTTGAATTCCTTAAGTGAGGGCTTCCCCAGTTTCGCAATACACAAGTCAAACATGTAAATATATATTTCCCGAGGGTTGACATATAACAACGCGGTGTGTTTGTTACCAAGTTTCGGATCGTTGATGTTTTAACGAGGGACTTTCCACTGTCGAGATTTAGAAGTTTGCAATGTGGCTGGTGGTGCGGTTTAATGATTGAGCGAATCAACAACATTCGCAGGGTACAGAGAACTTCATTCGAACCAACAGATTTTTTCTTGCGGACTATTTTACCAGATCATAAAACCTGTCTCTCTCTGTGGGCGGAGGGACAGTTATGAGCGAATTACAGCGGGTTTGATCTGACAGTTCAAGTCAATACGAAAATAGGGGAGTATTGGGTCGAGGTTAAAAATATAATCAAAATCCTTGCCTTCAAGGTTGTTGCCGAGTTTATTATGCTTCGCGCAGTGAAAGGTTGTGTACAGAAATTAAACGGTCAAAGCGATTTACAAATTTGTCTGTACGTGGTGAAAATGTTTCTTCTATTGTATGTATCAGTATTTACCCTAAAATGCCAGTTTATGTTTTATCTGTAAAATATGTTGCTGTTTATATCTGTGATGTAAAATAGGTGACAACACATGCTGTACGTTTCTTTTTTCAGAAAAAAACTGATTTTAAGCAAATTTGTAATTGTTTCCTGAAATATGGAAGAGCCTGCAAATTTACAAGTTGTGCAAGAGATTCCAGACAGCGTTGAGCATTGTGGAAAAGGTGAGTCGAGTTTTTACGCATTCACCATTTTCATTCCAGGGTCTACACTAGTGGTCAGCTACCCCTGGCACTCGAGGTGATGATTCCTGGCACCCCAAGTGTGTTACGAGTTTGTATTCTAACACAATTTCGAGTCAACTTAAGCGACCTTGTTGACCTTTAACGTTAAGTGAAGCGCGACTGCAACAACGAGCGACAGAGAGCGCGTGTAAATTAGGTTTTACAGATTTAACGCGGAAACATAAAGCAGTGACGTCATTTAACATGGCAAGTCATCTATTAACATTTACTCTCCTCTGGTAAATATTCTTGTATTAATTCCAAACTTTTCTTCAGACATTCGGAGAGATGAAACAGAATACAAATGCCCGACACGGGAGAAAAGTAAAACGGTTTCATTCGAACCTTCGGTGGCAATTTCCCTCGCAGAGTCGTCACTTCCCATCAAACAAGTTTCCAAACATCATTATGTCTTCCGGCGTGGATCGACCGAGGTTCACATCGCGTAAGTTAGTGTGGCTGAGTGATTGTGCAAATATCAGGGGACATACTTAATTAAGGTCCTGGCGTTGATTTGCACGGTAGGAGTTTCGGAGAGCTCGTAATATTGTGACCAAACAAATGTCACTCGCAGGAGAAAGTTGTTGTTTCCGGCAAAGTGAAAGGTTCTAGTATACACCAATAAGCGATGACCTTTTAACATTTTTGTGTAAGACTGCAAACGTTTTAGATTCTTTTTTGATCGTTTATTATATGTTTCAGTTTAATTTTACATTTTCAATGCGCCACCATCTTTGGATCGCAATAATATTTTCGCATACATTTTTACAAAAACACAACAGTTTCATCAGATTTTCAAGCCTAACTACTTTTTTGTCGTTTTTTTGCCAAGCTGCAAACATTTTGTTTTCAATTTTCCTATTTCATTTTCATCTCGTTGCAGAACATACGACGCGTCATCAGCTAGTGACGTACTGGGCAACGACGGGCATAGTTCAGCTTACAGTGACGCCTTCAAGTTCCTCTCGTGCCTGGAGGCGATGCTGGTAATCATGATTACAATTGTGATCAAGCTATCCGCCGTCATCTCAGTTCAGGTGAGACATTTTATCTGCAAACTTTTGACGTTCTGCTTCTGCAGATAAAGGGTTTGATCAACGTTGTGACGTCATTTAGGCGGATCTTGTTTGATTTTCAAAGACACGCTTGTTACATTTTTTACAGGAATTCCCTTTTTTGGCAAATTGCAACTTTTTTCATGCGTTATCATTTTTGTGCAGTTTTGGTTTAGAGTTCTGTAGATTTAATCACGACATAACTAAGCCGACGTTTATTAGGTTTGCCACGAAAGAAATGAAACAATGTTGACACATTATATTTGGGAAATTTGTTTGCCATATTGTGGCAATTTGCAAATGTCCGCAGACATTATCTTTATTAACATTGTATAGATTTAATCCCGTACTGAAAAATATCCGAATTGGTGAATACCTAATGAATCAGTAAAACTGTAGAATATATCATTTTAAATAGTTGTCTTGGATATAAATTAGTCCAACATTACCATGTGGCGAAGCACCTTACCAACTACAATGTGTCTGCCAGGTAACGAAGCGAAACGAGCAGGAGTATATGCTGACGATGTATGTGATCTGCTTCGTATGGACTCTCTACTACAACTTGAAAGGATTCTTCATCAAGAAAAGATGTCTGCTTTTCTCGAAAAGTCATGAAACCAGCAATCGATGGCTTAAAGGTAAAATTTTAATTCAGTTTAAGTAGCAAGTCAAATAATGGGGGTCAAAATAACGATAAAAATTCCGGTTTTGGGGCGGTTTATTCCAGTTTCAAACCAACTGGTTTTCTTCTCCACACAGGCGTGGTCGTTTTGTTTGGACTGGCCATTATTCTCAAGGACACTCTTGAGTTCCTGGCAGTGATGATGGCGGACGCCCTCGAGTGTCAGGAAAACCAACTTGCCGTCGCGTCATCAGTTTTCCACGCCGCTTTCATCCTCTCCCAAGTCAATTATCTCTTCAAGTTCTCCAAGGTCTACATAAGAGACAACCCCGCGAGCGCAAGGTGGGTGCTTGGGGTGAATGAGGAGTTACCATGGGGTCGCAAACTCGGGGGCCTGTAACACATCCAGCTAATAAAATTAGTAAAAATGCTATTTTACTGAAATGACACACACAGTTGGTAAAATGGGTAAAAATGGTATCTTAAGACTGAAATAACACACACAGCTGATAAAAATGTGTAAAAGGCGTAGCTAGGGACTAAAGTGATATATTTGAAAGCCACGTTTGGTTTAAAGTTGCGACTTACAATCGTAGCCATCAGAGTTGGATTTCGGCTGATAAAAAAAGTTAAATTTAACACGACTACAGTAAGTTGAATAACAGAGATCCACAAAAGGGAACAATACACACAGCTTAGGGTAATTCCTAGCTGAAATTGATCCTTTAAAAGGTATTTCACAAAAGCGTTGCGGCTACAGATTCATGTGAGTAAACCCCGATCGCTTAGGTTCCGTCGACGAAAGATTTCCATCTCAAATATCTAAAATCGGATCTTTACAAAACAGAAGTTATCAGTTTTTCGCATCACTCGCCAAATAACCATGAACTTCCAGACTTAATTCTCAAGTTCATGTTCCAACCACATCCTAGTATTTCTGCCAGCCTTAATGTCGGGTTTTGCGATAAAACGCGAGTTTAAATTGTTCCAACAGACTCGGACTGATGTTGATCATCGCAGCCAATTTATCTTCGTGGATCGGAGCAGTTATCGACGAAGCGATCTTGGAGTTGAATGAGTCGGAAGATTCCGCGACTGGCAATGGTCAAGGTAAGAGCAATATGAAGTAGCACACAGCGGTACATGTACTTCTGTGTGACCTGTTAATATATAGGTGGGATTGTTTTAAACTTTGAAATGTACAGTATGTTGCCTGTATGGCACGCAAAGTTCATTACAATCACATAACACACATAGCCCGTTAAGTAACTTAATGTTTCTATCCAGGAACCACTGCAGGCTTTTCAACAAACTCCTCTTATAACTCGACAGCAAACCTGACAGAGAAAGCTGGTGGCACTACAGAATGTAAGTCGCATGGTTGTCAGTTCGAATCCTGTCACTCAAGCCCAAAACTTGTAATATTTAAACGAATGCCTAGACGGTTTGTCAGTTCAAAAGTCATGGGTTCGAATCTCAGCACCTATAGTCTAACCTTTCCTTTTCAGACGGTGACTGCGAATGCCACACTAGCTTCTGCGACGCTGTCCATGTAGCTGAGAAGTTCCTCTTCCCCTTCCTGATCGAATTCAGCCTCGTCGCCTCCTCCCTGCTCGTGATGACGTGGAGCAACATTGGGAAACAACCTCCTCCTTGTGAGGGCGTCATCAAACCGAGCCACAAGTTCTACAAGTCATACACAGGTGAATGAGCTTGATATGGTAAAATATATTCCATATATTTATATCTACTGATTCTGTCCGAATTTAAGGCCGGTCAATATTCGTATGTTGACATGTTTGAAATTGCGTCAGAATAAAAGGCACTTTTTAAAATTTCAGCAGTTGTCGTTAAATCTGACTTTTTCGTAAGTTTTTAAGTCATTCCAAATATGGGCGGATTTAAAAATGCACCTGTTCACGTTAGCAAAGACTGTTAACCATAATTATGATGCTTTGTCATTTCCAAATTTAAAATACTCTGAAATAAGAAATTTTTAAAAATCGAAAGCCTTCTGACCGAAATTAACCCTTTTAAAATGCGCCAAAGCCTTCTGACAACTCACTTTTACGTATCCCGCAGGGGTGGCGTTGGGTGTCCTGTCAATGTTTGGAACCATCGTGGTTTGCGTCACCCTGGGGACAAACACCAACAGCGATCCTGGAACCGACTATCTCACCGATTCCTTCGCCATCCTCGTTTACCACTCATACCTGGTAAGGCTCCATAACGCCCACTGGTGGTTGTGTAATTAAATAAATTTGACCGCTTGGTGGTTTGTGAGGCACGGGGGGAAAACTATTTGTTTCTTTCTGTTCCTTTCTTCTGAGACAGAGATGAAACAGGTTGTATTTTAAATTAGCTTAACTATCAAGTTACCTGTCCGACACACTTGCACCATTGTTTTATTGTGTTATCTTTACTTTGTTGTCAGTTAACAAAAACACTTATTTTTGAACCGGTATTTGACACCACGCAACTTATCACGTAAGCTCTGGTAGACTTTAAACAATAAATATCACCAGCTTTCTTTCATTTAGTGACCATTAAAACGTTAGGAGCCGAAACGGGTAATAACAAAACAATGTCGTTTGTTGGTACAATATGGGACGGTCTAATCATGTCTGGCTTAGTTTGTGACTATTCATAGCACAACAGGCCAAGAGGCTTTATACCCTACAGAGTCTTCCGAACATTTCTATTTAACAAAGTGGGAGCAGAAAAACTCTGGCCTGCGGTGGGATTCGAACCAACGACAGAAGCCTATCCTAAGCTTATAACTGAACTCATAACAAACTAACATAAAAACTTTTCAACAGTTCGCGATCGAGGCTTGCATGATGGTCGCTTGTTTCTTCGGATTCTACCTCTTTAAGAAGATCCTGCGACCCACAGAGTCCGCATCAATGCTGGACAACATCCTCCTCATTATTTGCGTCTTCGGTCCGATCGCTCTCAACCTATTCTCCCTTGTCGCAGTCACAATAGGACCTGACGTCAGAATAGTGGGATGGGAAATCACCGTGCTCACCCCCTTCTGTGACGTATTACTTAGCCTTGTTCAGGTTTGTCTCCGACCATTGTGACGTGTAAATGACAACAAAGGATTGTAGATCTGAGGTATTGTTTATTTTTCAGCTTGCTTTTATCTTGTACGGCCTGCAAAGACAGCCGATGACGTCATCTGACGCTCAACTGACTGCTTCGGATCTGATGGGAAGGTAAATTTGCAAAAAGACAAAGTTATAATTACACACAGCAAGGCTCATGCATTCGCTTATGCATTTCGAATTTAAAGACCTTGCCGAATATTTCTTGGTACGAGGTTGCAGAACAGGGGTTTCTCTTTCCCCATTTCTGTTCAGACCAAGTTTATGTTTCCCACAGAATCCCCAAATCGAATTTATGCGTTTTGTTAGTTTTGCCGTATTCAATATAAACCAGAACCCGTTTAAGCCAACATGTTCAGCTGATTGCCCACCTGTTATTTTGTTACTACTTACATGTGAGTAACTCCGCGTAGGTTAACAACCACTGTCTCACACTAAACCAAACTTAAGTTTCGCTGCAGCCTCCTTAAAACTGTCGTGGTTGCAGGATCGAATCCCAGCTAAACAACTACCAACCAGAGGTTGATGATGGAAAAGAAAACAAGGCTTACCTCGTCACACGACGTGGCTCCATCACCGCAGCACTGGCGGCTTTAGCTAACGGACAGAGGACGACGGAGTTCATGTCTCCCATAGAAGAAGTGGAAGACGGAATCGAGAACCAGGGAATGGATTTGGATGACGTAGACACCAAGTCGCACTGCTCATCCGAGAGCTCGGGTATAGCGTCGGAAGACCGCAACGGCGAATGCACGACCAGTCCGGAAGACGACGGTGAATCCACGGTTTCCCACTTTGACCTCGCAGTGCGGAAACTCAAAACCAAGGAATCCGTCTTGAAAATCGTCACAGAGACGCGCGTGGCTCGGCCGGACAAACTCAGGCTATGGCTGCGTGACGTCATTATGTTTTTGCTGATCTCCAACGCTTGTCTGTGGGTTTTCCTGTCGCTAGATGGCACTGCGTTCAACGTTCACTTCTACCAGTCGGTCTTCTACGGCACAAGCGCATGGACGACCATTGTGATGATCTGCCGACCACTGAATATTTTCTTCCGCATGCATTCGACCGGGTGCTTGTTCGAAATGTGGTCGTTCGCCTAAAAAGCTGTGAGAAAAAAGCGGGAAAGGAGAGAGACAAGTGTTCTTCAAAACAAAATATTCTTCACCAACAAAGACCTTTTGTTGCCGAACAAATAAACAAACAAACAAACAAACAAACAAACAAACAGTGACACGGACACCGAAAAACCCTGGACCGCTGTTTCAATCTAAAACTTAGACCAAGATATGATTCTTGCAGTTTTGGTTGAACCACCCAATCAAACAGGTCCAGTGAACATCGTTGTAAATATGACTACGCGGTTTGTCCGATCACTATGAGCTGATTCTGGAGCTTTTACGTGTACATGAGTTGTTGACATTAGTGCTTGAGCAAAGTGATGTTGACAGGTGGTTGAACAGAAGTCTCCCGGTTGTTTCCAATCCATGTTGACATACCCAAAGACGAAATGTTTGAAAGCAGCAATAGGTGCGAGTCTGATTTCAATCATTTCTTTGTTTTTCTGCCATATTCTGAGCGCAATGTCAACTTCTATCACTTCCTCCCACCTGATCACTGCGAGTGTAACAATACCTTTGTACATTTTAATGTTTTTTGTTAATGTTTTAGTATTTTTGAATAAAAACCTAAAAAAGCTGTATAAAAACTTTGTGAAAATCAATTTTTTACATTTAAATGGAGCATGGTCCTGCTGTTAAAAAAAAGTTATGGTAATTAGGAATCACTTGCCCCACCCCTGTTAAATGTTCACATTGAATAAGGTTTTTATAAACGAAAGAAAAGTCACGTTGGAGCCACGTTGACCATTCTCTAAAAAGGGGATTTTGGTTGGAAGTTCAGTTTGCTTCATAAAAGAGATTGCAGCGAAATAATTGTACTGAAACCATCACCAAGCCGGAAATAGCTGCGCAGCGTGAGGACGTTATGAGGCGCGAAAAAGTGAAGGGCAGAATTAGTCGGTCGAGGTTGATGCAGATTTTTCAGAGTAAACCAGTTATTGAAAAACAACAATATTTTTTCGTTATTTTAAAGCAGGCATTATAAATGCTTCAAAAACTAACTCAAATATTTTTAACATGATGTCATTGTTATTGTCATAACGTTCACATTCAATATTTTACCTCGTCAAAATCCCCAAACCTTTTCTTTCAGAAATATTTTACACCACCTTGCAACTTGTTATGCCTGATCGACTTTTCTGACGTAACGACCAATCAGCGTTCGAGTTTCGCGCGGCACAAATTCGTTTCTTCCCTGCAAGGTCATTTGCTTGTTTGAGTTGGTGGCGTGCGGAGGTGGAAGGCTGGCGGTGTTGCAAGGTAAATTATTGTTGTTTTAATTGTTGTTTGGATGTAAATTCTGGGTAACAACATATAACTGTCTAAAGCTAATGTTTGTCATTAAAATTAGGGGTTTAGTTACCGTATTTTTTGGAAGAATTATTGGCAGTTTGGTCCAGCACATGAAGCTTTTGCAGTTCGTTTGAGTGATAAACTAACCAAACCTTTCTACTGTTGCAGACTTTGTCAATGCCAAGTGTAGGCTGCCAGTTAACAACGGAAATTTTGATCCACCGTCTTAAAGGTAAGTTCTCCCTTAAATATTTCTTGAAGAATATTTTACAAAATACAAACTAGGCATTAATAACAATTAAAGGTAAGTTAAGAACTTTATATACAAAACACGTGATTAAATATTACAACCCAACACAAGCCTACAACGTTCACTGTCGAGTCAGAACGACACGGGCTTGTGACGTAACAAAGCGGCGCATTTTCTCTCGGCGCTGATTACAAAATTCACGCCTCGAGTTAGAAAATCGGCGCTTTTTGTTTTTTAAGATGTCGGGCCGCTTTAATTGACAACAATCAGTGCTCGAAGGTTTTTTATGATTGTTAAACCTTTATATATGTGTTAATTGTACAATTTTGATTCCAGATTTACCGGTCTACACCGGAACCTCAACAGCTTCGATCCATCATTCGGCCATCAACCAACATTCCTCAAATTCAAATATTTATTTGTTAGTTAATATAGGAGTCTGTCGTGCGTCAACCGGGATGGCGGAATTGTTTAGGCCTAACTTAGGCTAACTGGCGCTAGGGTTGAGTGGCTCTTTGACTTTATCCTTTCTTGACTTCGTCAACAGAGGATAGAGGCAGGCCCAAGTCAGGAGTGCTACTAATGACAGCTAGTTGGCGCTAGGGCTAGATTACGGTGGCACTCGATAACTAGGGATCTAGGCTAGCTAACATAGGTGGGGTACGTTTGGGATTCGCGCGCCACGTAGGGAATTATCTTAGATCGAATTCTTAGCTAGGTGTGGCGCGTTGCTAAACGGCTTTAGCTAAAATAAGGTGCGCATAGAAACACGGCCTGGGCACGGCCTCCACCGCATTGCATTGGCCGCGGTGCAGGCGGGACCTAGTAGGGACACCGCTACTTCCAACGGCCTTAAGTCCGAGGGGCCGGCTTTGCATTTAGCCCGAAAAGTCCCGTGACCCACCCTGGTAGGGCGCAAACTGTTGTTAATTTTTTTCAGCCCAGTCCTTGCGTAAAATATTTGGGTCATTGCGGGGGGACTCGTTGGGCAAGGGACAGTGATGCAATGTTGTTGAGTTATACGCTGTAAACTTCACTGTCCCTTTTAAACATACTTTTGCGCCTATATTAACTATAATTTTAGGGATGTGGTTTTCAATGTCGGGCTTTGACCAGATTTTATTATCTATTCTTGGGTATCAAGCATGTAATGTAATTGCACCATTATTCGTCATAAAGATTTGATAAATAACTGAATTTATCGCTGGTAAACTGCCCCTCATTCCCATTTTTCTGGTCAAGTCCATTTTTTTATTATTCGTGAATTTAGGCTAACTTGCTTACAACTAATTTTGGTTCCGTATTCCTGCTTGACCCGGCCACCTTGTCATTGTGGGGGCATTGACTGTTTGGGTGGTTGTAAAACACGACAGACTCGCCTTCTATTTTTCTAGGCTAACTTGCGGCGGTTGTATGCAGGGCAGTTAGTCGAGGCAAGTTTGTGTTGCGTACTTTTACGTCGGCCGTGTAGGGACGATGGCGGTTCCAACGTTTTTTTTAGAAACTTACTAACGAAGGCATATTTTCTCACGAGCACCAAAGCAGACGAACATCCGATTCGTTCTGGATATGAACCAAAGTTGCCGCCGTTTTCATAGTAATTTAATATTAGTTTAAAACATGTTTATTTTAATCACATTGCAATTAGATTTCTTTGTCGTTTTCCCTTTTTCATCAACAAAAAATGTGTGCGGAGTCCACTTTNGAGTTCACTTTTTCTATCCTTTAATTTTCTCGTTATGTAGATCAGTTCTTGGGGGGTGTTGTGCCTTTTACATCAGCCGACAGGTTCTTCATGTTATTGTCGTGTGTTTATTTGTTTCCGCTCGTCGCTCGTCGCTCGCTTTAACCATGCGAACCGCCATCGTCAAGTGTTAGATTGCAAAAAAAGTGTAGTTGCGACAGAAGTCAGGGATATCTGTTACCAGGTTCTTGTTCTTTAAATTGTTTGTAGTTTTTTTGTTCAACCTTCCTATCTAACAACTCACACTTGTTTTATTTTCAGGGTTGGTATCAAAATGTTGGTTTTGCTTTGAAACTTTTGTGCAACACAACACTGGGTTTTCAGGTATGTTGAAATTAATTTTACTAAAAGTGACAAAATTTTGTTTTTCAGGTATCTTAACAGGCTTAAACATGTAGAAACCTAATTGAAACTTGTTTTGTTTTGCAGGTTTTAATGAATCATTGAAATTTCACAGTTATAAATTTTTTTACCCAGAAACATCTGAATATTTCTTTTGTTTCAGAATTTACATTTTTTTACTTTAATGCTTTTTCTGTTTTTCAGGTTTTATGTAACATTGCGTTTTTATTGCAGCTTTTTAGGCATTAGAAAACTGATTTCAAGTTTAGTTATAGCTGTTTCAAACTTGCACATCACAACATGTAACTGACTTGGGTACTTTCTGCTTGTAACCAAAATTCGTATTATTTTGTTTTGTAGCTTTCTATTTTTCCAGGCTAAAGAAAATAATTAATTTTTTGTGCGTTAGGGGATTTTCTGGTGTTTTCAGATAAAATTTTTTAACGTAACTTCTTGTTTTTTACAGGTGTTACGAAACATGTGTTTGTTTTTACAGAGTTAGAAAAATAAGTTTTATGTTCACAGATTTATTTGGTGGTAAATGAGTTAAATAAAGAGAAAAAAATCAAGTAAGTGCCAATATGGTCTTTCTATTGACGGTAATTCTCCCAGAAAAGCAACTTTCGGTCCTGATTTTTATAGATGCATCGGTCGATAGTGACGTCATACCTCGATCTAGCGATGACGAAAGAGCTGAGTAATCGTCGTACTCGGAGTAAAAGGTAACTAAAGTTTATGTTAAATCGAATGTAGCAAGGATTTATAACAGTAATTACCCGCACTAAAAATACAAATGCCTTATTCCTAAAAGTAACGTTTTTATTATTTTTAGCTTTCGACTTAACGCAATTACATCGTGAACGATGTCGCCACCCAGCGGTCGCCATTACGGGAGTTCCCCCTACGTTTCGTTCATTGGATTCCTGATAACACCCAAATCCGACCACCAGACCCAACACTGCATCTCGCCATCGCTCGTCTGCTACTTCTTGACGTCGCAATGACGTAAACCCGTGACGTCATCCTGCGGTTCCTTCTGGTGGATTGACGTGATTGCCATTGTTCTTCAAGGCAGCTGTGCAACTTGACGTCATCATGACGTAAAGCCGTGACGTCAACGACGGTTCCTTCTGGTAGATTGACGTTGTAGAGTTGCGCAACTTCTTGACGTCATGATGACGTTAAACCGTGACGTCAATGACGTAAAGTCGTCACGTCAAGCTACGATTTATTTTGGTGCAACAAGATCGTTTACGACTGGTTAAGAGCGTAAACCCCCTGAAACTGCCAACAACTTTAAGACTGGAAGTGAGCAAGATGCTCCCGTCTGTTTGCAAACACAATAACATTTCAATACGTGTGTGTGTATAAATTTTCGTTGGGACTTTTAACTAAGAATAAAGTGTAATAGACACGTTTTAGTTTATGGTTTTTAAATGTGGCAACAACTCGCAATTAATTTTTAGTGTAACTTTTGTGATGTTGACTAGCTACATTTGCGATATAGATCAAAACCTGTGGCAAACGCATCGTTTTTGACTTTCCACCGAACGTGTGTAGCTTATTTGGTAGAGCGCCAGTCCCGGATGGGCTCATGTCGTGGGTTCGAATCCCGCCGCATGCTGAATTTCCCTAGCCCGCGCTTTGTGAAACTAATTTACTTGTAAAAGTATTTTTAAGCAATGGTTTTGATGCAAAATTTTCTGTTATGAAACATCTCGTTTTGTTAAAAAAGTGGCTTATTTGGTTTTTAATGATTGTCAACAACCGTCGCACTTTTAGTCCACCCTCCCTATTCTTCGAAAATGCAGTTTTTTTCAAACTTTCTCCAATGTATAATGCGATCCGTAACCAGTGTTGGAAAACTAATACTTGCAGCATGATGTTGAAACAACCGAAACTGTCTGACAGCATCATGACACTTTGCGTTTTTTATCAACTTGTTTACATTTACTGGTTTAGTGGTTTCCTGTCTAATACTCCCGATCTGATGCAGCTGGTTTGTGTTTTAGCTTTTCTCGAATTATAATTTCTACAACCTGA
>QXVZ01026109.1:0-21630 GCA_008931825.1 Phallusia fumigata
CCCCATACCGGAAACCGCCACAACAACTGGGCTGGGCTCTACGGACGTTTGGAGTGGGACGGCTTCTTCAGCACCACTGTAACTAACCCCGAGCCAATGGGTAAGCAAGGAAGAGTGCTGCATCCTGAACAGAATCGAGTCGTTAGCGTTAGGGAGTGCGCCCGTTCTCAAGGCTTTCCCGATTCTTACCGATTTTTCGGTACAATCCTGGATAAGCATAGGGAAGTTGGAAACGCTGTACCGCCACCAATGGCCAAAGCGATCGGTCTCGAGATAAAGAAGTGTCTGCAACGGAAGGAATCGAAGGAAGTAAAAGTCGAGAAAGATTCGCCTGAACATTGAGTTGTTTTGTGCGATCAAAATGTTAGCACTATTACAAAGGCTTTAAAAGGCTTGAAGTCGTGACCAGTTTGATTTCCATTCCGTACAACTGCTGTGCTCAACTGTGGACATCTTGTTTGACCCAACAGTAGTTTTATGCTTGGGCATATCGATACTTTGCCCCGACTGCTATGAAGTGTAAAAGGCCACCACTCTTACTTTTACAAACTAAACTCTTGCACTTGCACTCCAACTCTTTACAAGTCAAACACATGCACTCCAGTAGGTGGTGATATAATTTGTTGCATATTTTGACTGTAAATGTATTGAGCAATTAACTAAACAGCTGTAAATACCTTGTTTCGACAAATGCGTGTGTTTATTAGCCGCAGCTGGAGCGTTTCTAGTACTTGATTGTCGCCACCCAAACATATTTTTGTACAGTTATTGCCCAAATCTGCACTAGTTTCACATTGTTTACTGGTTGTGATGTTGTTTATCAACATATTTCCTGTTTCTTTCTGTTAAATTGTTATACTGTTTCACCCGCCCAATAAGAAATCAACACAAGGTTGCGATGCAATTCTTAACAGGTTTTCCAAGCTGCTTTCTGGATTCNACATTGTTTACTGGTTGTGATGTTGTTTATCAACATATTTCCTGTTTCTTTCTGTTAAATTGTTATACTGTTTCACCCGCCCAATAAGAAATCAACACAAGGTTGCGATGCAATTCTTAACAGGTTTTCCAAGCTGCTTTCTGGATTCGTTATGAGTCTTAACACATTCAGGCGTTGTTCTGTCCACCCAGGATAAAAGTAAAACAAAACAAAAAAATCCCAAACAGCTTTACACAGATCACACTCGACAACTTTTGCTGTGGTTGATTTCACTAAGCTAAAGTTGGCGTATACGGCAAGTCCGAAGCCCGTGGCATTTAATTTTTGCAGTAAGCATGTCACAATTTAGACTAGAGGTTACAGCCCTGCCAAGGCAACACACTAGAATCGTTCGAACACTTTATAGAACGAAGAATAGTTGTAATAACGTGGTAATGCTGGTTGTACAACAGTCTGATGGCTCACATTACAACATTTTGGGACAAAAGTCTGGATTTATAAATCGGCAGCTATTTTCGGGCTTATAATGACCACAGCGATTGTTGAAATGTCTGCATTCAAATTTATTCACTCTGTACAAACTCCCTGGCAGGTATGTTTTTAATTAGGCTACTTTTTACTTCCGTGTCTTGTCCTCAGATGATTTTTTAACGGTACAGAAACTGACAGTTCAACTTTCATAAATGGGCTCTCAATTCTAAGCAAAACATTACTGTTTATCACTCTTCTTTTACTACAAAAAACAAGCAAATCAATCAGGTGGACAAGGTAATGAAGGCTATCTCTACAACTTCCAGTAACTAGTAAACACGAGGCAGTCACGCAGCCATGTAGAAAAGGGAATGAAGCAAAGCAAAGTTTGTTACGTTATAAACGTTTATTGTGATGTAAAATGCTAAAGGTTTACATGTTTTATCTGGAAAACACAGAAAACATAAACAAAATGGTATAAGCCTGCTCACATTCACAAATTTACTTGGGGAAATGGTGTTAGGGGTAGAATTGTTAAGTAGCAGATGAACATGGCGTTTAAAAATACGCTTTGCTGGTGTATGTACGCCTGAATAAACGAAAGAACGTTACTGCTGGCGACCTGGTTGAGGTCAGGCAAAACAGTATCGTGAAATTTCTAAGCTGTGATTATGAAATAAGTTTTGGGCATAAGGCTTGAAGTGGACATTTCTAGACTTGTTGGACCCAATAGAAGGTTTGTGCTTGTTCAGGTCAACACTTGACCTCATGCTGCAATGAAGGGTAAAAGGCAATTACTCTCACTTTTACAAACTAAATGCTTGTGCTCCAACTCTTTTACAAGCTTAACTCTTGCAATCCAGTTGATTCGTCACTGTCACTGATGTCAGTGATGTAGCCGAAAAAAGAAGAGGAACCTAAACAAGACTTGTGTAAATCAAAACGACAAAGGGGCGCAAAACCGAGAGGCAAACTATATCACGTTGTTATGGTAAAAACGGCCTAAAATCCCCAGGGCTGGATTAACCATTAGGCAAAACAGACTAAAATTTTAGTGGTGTCTCAGTATTTAAATAGACCGTTAAGCGGAGTAATTTCCCTTTTATTGTTAAGTCATTCATAATATATGTACTATTTCTTTTTAGGCAGACCGGTGGTTCCAAACCTTTTAATACTACATAATATCACTTCTTGTCTAATAGGAAAGGGATGAAAATTTCCAAAATAAGCAAAGGGGAAATGCATCAAAAAGGTTGGGAACCATTGGCTTAATTGGGACCTCTCAATTGCTAAGTTCGGATTTTTATTTGAATTTTTGATTCGAATTTCAAATTGCCAAAAGCTATTTAGATTATATCGTGTGTATTTTTTCGTACATGAACGGCTGGTGAACTCTTGTCCCAAGACGCAAACGTTAAAACCCGCGAAGGTGAACAGAAAACTCGCGCATCGCTGGATCACAAGCGCCGCTTCCGTTGTTTCCGAATCCCATTCTTGGTTCGCCAAATCGAATGTTGAAACTTGCATGGTGTTTGGCTCGTTTTCATTCACTGCATAAACAATACAACGCTGGTAGTGATTGAAACACGCTTAGAGCGGCTTCCAGGCGTGCTTCCTTCTGTACGCTGCAACATTTATCGAACTAAGTTTCAAGGGCTGTAGTAAATTCCCAAAACAACTGCAAACAGTTGCTTCTATAATATAAAAGTTGCTTCTTGTATGAAAGTTAAGTATATTTATGTAGTTCAGAAAAGCAACAGTTTACTGCTTTCAACTTTTAAAACATCACAAAACAAAAACAATCAAACGGTGAGCTACATTTGTATTCCGCTTGATTACCAAAGATTTCCGGTTGTGCAAGATTTCTATGCTATGCAGCCTACCTACCAATGTACACCTTATCGTCTTGAACCACCGTCATTTTCATGTCTAGTAGAGGTGGGCATGTTTCGGATATTGTTGACCATTGGTTTCCAGTGATTGAATAAACTTCTATCGGTTCTACCCAACAGCCGCGCCTTCCCTCTCCGCCGATTGCGAACAAAAAGCCTAATTAAAAATAAATAGAAATATTTGTTACCTTAACTCCTAGGTTTGTATGCTTTTCTCCAAAATTCTAACCTTTATGAGGAACCAGAGCGAAGTTCGTTCTGTTGTGTGCCATCGAAGCAAGCCTTATCCATCGGTAGATTTCATATTTCTCCATGCAACACAACCGCCTTTTGTTGAACCCAATTCCACCCGCAACGTAGATCACATCTGCAGTATAAGCATCAAGTTAAGATGTCTATACACAATATAGTTGTTTTGTCGAAAAGTCAATCACGGTTTTTATTTATTTTGCCTACTTAAGTAACAGAAGTGACTTACTGAGAAACTAAATCTTCGGTAGGGTTTTACTTTAAATCCTTTATAGGCCATGTTTTATTTTGTTTTCATATATTTTTTCTTGGTGTCACATTTATGTAGTGATACATGCGTAAATACAAAACACCTAATTCTGTTGGTCGAATACAGGTTAAACTCTTTGAACATTGGCTGCAATTAACCAAGGGCATGGGTGTTACCATTGGTAAATGAAGCCAGTTAAACCGCACTATAAATGATCGTGACACCTAAGTTTTAAATTTTACCATTAACACAAGCCACAGCTGCATTTTGGCGTTTTTCCAACATCGACCCTTTTTCTTTCCATTCTCCATTTTCCGGGTACGCCCACACCTCATCTGTTGTGTCAATCTCTTTGCCAATATAACCGCCAATAAGATAAAGTTGTCCACCAGCAAATCCCAAACTAAAGTTCTCTGATACGTTAGGTCGTGTCACAGGGTCCGCCTATATTTTTTGACAGTGTTTGAGTTTTATTTTTGTTGGCAACTTTAATATTTTGTGATAAAAATTAAAATTTTTGTAGCACTTTTAGTTGATTTACAAAAGGTGCTTCGTAAAAGTTTTCTGGCAGAACAAACTGTGTTAAATAAAAGTAAGGATATAAAACTTGCTGTGCAATTCTGGATGCTTGCGATTGTGTTTTTAAAATTCTAATTATATAGGCCTACGATAAAAAACGTGGTGAACGAAAAACACATGGTGAAGTCAATAGTTCTTTAGAATAGCAATTAATAACGGAATGTAAAAACGTACGATACCTGCGTACAAGTTATTTCTGAAACACTTCATACATTAAACGACGGTATACTTGTATCAAGTTATACCGAGCAAAAGGCCACGGTTGACCTAACCACTATGCCCCAGACCGTTATTATGCCTGGACAAAACATAGCTCGAGGAACAGCTCTACGGTTGACAGCTAATCTAAACGGGTGTTGGCATTTCTAGCCCAGTTCGGCGCGTATTTTACCCTTTTACCTGCTATGGGTGGAAAGTAACGCGTTTTGTCCGCAGTCGAGCACTCTGCTCTTATTCAGTTATTTGCTTCAGGTCTATTTTAGCCCGAGGATCGAAGCGGAATTAGACCGGATCGAGTTACATTCTTGCAAAAAATAGTGCTGTTTAAACAAGCAATCATTCCCACGACCTTGTCCTCGATTGATTGGAAATATAGGTGTGCTATATTAACAAATAGGGAAGAAAAATTCACCTGAAACTTTTCCCAGTTAGGAAGACAAAGCATGGTGTCATTTTGTGCATTGTTTTCCTCCAAGGACAAATCGCAACAATAGATGGACATGGAATCATTCCACATCGAATATATAAGGCCAAATTTCCAATCTGAAAGTAAAACATTTTTTTTGTTAGATTTTACGCAACGTGAAGTTTAGTGCGTCAAACCCTTGATCAGAAACAAATTTTCAAACCTTTTATTGTGCACACATCTACTATAATGTGAACTAACCAAGTTTCGGCACATAACGTCGAGTGTAAGAAATCACCGCATTTGCTGCTTCCAAATTGCTACTGAGAAGTTTCTGCAAAGAAATAAAATTTACTTCTTGTCAAAAATTTCTAACTCAAAAATTTCGAAGATTCGAAACGCAACAACGCTTAATGTCAATGATGTCAGAAAAAATTAGGCATGTTTTCCTTAACTAGACGCCAGCAGTTTAAGCCATGAAAAATGTTTACATGCCAATTTTACCACTTTATCTGATCAAAAAGATTGTATAGGCGTTATGGGCAAATTAAACACATATGTTACACAAAGTATCAACATTGACCTTAAAATGGTATAGTGCAAATTTTTAAGTAAACTAACCTTTTCGTTCAACAGTAATTCCCAAGTGGATTTGCTGATAGACTGCGGATCCACTAAATTATAAAAAGCTCCAAACTTTTCCATTCGTTCTTCCCCGCCGTAATTTATCCAAGAAATTCCGTTTCCAATCAAATCACCACTCGATATTCGATCCTTAATCGATTAAAATGTAATGATATACTTAACACAACATATGAGAATTACTTGATGAAATGAGACCTTGGTAAGTTTCATAAAGTCGATGATGTGCATCTGGTCGATGCTGAGAAACGTGTCACTGTTAAAAAATGATGTTGGATTTCTTTGAATGTATTGCTGGGCCTTTTCTGTGAGCGCTTCTGCATTGTACTTTTTTCCCGCACACCACATTTCAACACAGTGGTCATCCGACACCACGTCAACAACGTCACACAACATAGAAATAATGATTTCGTGGAGAGCTGCATGCATGTCAAGTATACAGTAAGATGCATTTGAAAAACAGACAAAGTTACCTCTAACCGAATTGGACATATCCCACCTTGCATGCAGAGATAGTCAGTGGCAGTCAGCAAGTCGAGAAACTGATCGTCTTTCACCCACATCTCCTTGGTGTAAATAAAATCCAGCACCAACGCCATGATGTCATCGTCAATTCCCATCACGTGAATGGTGGATTCGTATTTTTCTTTCATCTACAAAGTTTTGTGGACACAAAAAACCAGCCAGTGGAAAGAAGGTTTGGCGTGCATATTTGCTAGCACAATTACGCCGCGAATGTGTTCTTTAAAAACAGAACTATGCTAACCCTGTGTCGATGTGTTTATATTCTAACGTGGGTGAATTTTGCAATTGTTTTGCAAGGTCTACCAGCATTTCTTTACACCAGATTTTAAGCTACACCGATTTTTGGAGGAAACCCTAGTCCGATTTTTGGAGGAAACCCTAGTCCATAGTAGACGACAGAGCAAGACTTTTCAATAACCGTTATTCGTGTTGCAGAAATAAAGTATGCGTTTTACCTTTTTATTATAAAGTGTTTACCTCTGTTGTAAAGAGTTTAGCAAAATACGGTGCATGTACAGCGACAACGGGTTTATGGACGGGAAAGTCCCTCGTTCCGGTTGAGATTGTGACGTCACAATAGCGACGCGATCCCAGTCTGTCTCTGAAAAAAAAACAGTGGGGTTAAACGTGTATTCGTATTCATTGTTGAAATTAATTCCAACAACGGACCATTTTTACAATGGTATTTTTTCCGTAAATAATGTTTTGTACCTGTTAAGTCGATCACGAATTGATGCCTCGGTTAGTTGTTTGTTTACAACACCTGCATCATCTGGTAAAAAAAATGTTTCTGTTCAAAGTTTTCAAAACATTTACCCAAATTTTTCCTACCTTCAGCATACATTTCAGTGAAATCAAATTCACTATGCACGATTCTTTGCTTTTTATAGACCCTTTCAACAAATTCCTTTACCTTTTGAAACTCATCATGGGTAATCAAAGTGACTGTTGCGTCTCCAATGGAATGCTAAAAGTTTACTTTTTGTAATTGTTTGTTAATTATATAGTTAGGTCGTTGATAACAACGTGGGAGTTAATCTTAACTTTTTTGCAACACGAAAGCACCTTTAATTTTACGTTACCCTAATACAGTTTTTGTCAAAACAACCAAACTAAGGTAAGTATTTTTTATACCCAAGAAACTTATGTTGCAGTTCATACAGAGAAATACGTGGAGATTTGCTGTTAGTAAGCAGACATTACGCTAATTGTTTTTTTTTTGTCTTTTAGAGCACAGCAAAGTATACCAAGGACACAATAACAACATACCTTGGAAAACATGCCATGAAAATATTCGGACATTGTTCCAAACAAACATTTATGTATGGCGAAAACATGGTCTCCATGTGTGATTGTGACATCACAGAAATTATTTCCTTCATTTCGGGCACTAAAAACAAAAGGCCATCGTTGAAATCTTGACAATTGTCAATTAAAAACATGAATACAACAACAACGGTAAGGCAAAGGCACCGATGACAACTAAATGCATACGTAAAACAAATACAACCTCCCCTCACCATCTGAGTAAATCAATTAGTCTGAAGTCTACAGAGCCCACACCTGCTTCGACAAGAGTCTGCTTTCTGTAAAAACAGAGAAGTTCTTAACGAGGGATATCCGTACCAATGGATGCGAGACCTAATTCTAAGGGGCACGAGAAAGCTAAACCATTGGACCAATTGTACAAGATACTTTTATTTATAACATCCAAACAAAAATCGCATTTAACCCTAGTCGCACACTTAGAAAAGCGCTGGCGGAGCAAAAATAGTTATCATACGTTGTCAATGGGCGGCAAAGCTCCACGCACACATAAAAAACAATACGGTGATGAAAATGTCGTTCAGGTTCAGGGACAAAGCAAAGCGACGTCGCTTGTCAATTAGGAAAACAAGTACGAATAAATAATAGTTACCTTGTTATTTTTCTAGGTGTACTTTTTCGCCAACGCCACATGTTTACACATTACCGTTTTTATGTGCCACCAATTCCAGCTTAGTTCAAATGTACAATATGACCCTGCGTTTTCACATCGACTATGTAACCTTACTGTTTTCCAGGCAAGTTACGGTGGACAGGTTAGAGCAGTTGTAACGGTCACCATTGATACAAATTTATACAACATACAAACTAAGAAACGGTGGAAACTGCATGTATCAGAAGACACATAACTTATCAAAGCGGCACATTATGTTGACTATCGCTCTCACAATTACTTGATAAAATACAGGCAGCGGCCTAAAGCCCTGAACTACTGATTTTATACAGTGCCAAATCGCTTTAAACGACAACAACGGAGGCAAGCAACGCAAAAATATAACTCTAACCTGCCTTTGCTACCATCATCACCAACCGGCACTCTAAGCATCGTTTTGCGTTGCAATCACGCGAAACTGTCGAGGCGCAACCCTAACCTCCAGCGCAGTCTGCGAAGGATACGCTAGACTCATTACAAGTAAAATTACTGGTGTGATGACGTAGAACCTGACAATATCCGATTCACCCATTACGGAAGCGTTGGGAAATCTAGCTGTTTTGTCCGAATGAAATGCTGAACACTTTGCTGCGACTACTTAATCAGAATTTTTAATAGAATTTTTAATGTATTAAATACTGTGATGAAAGAATACTACTTACTTCTGTTTCCATTCTGTCTCTAATAAGTTCTGTTGTCTGTTGAACAGGAAACAGTCAAGTATCAAATCTTGTCTTGTTATCCAGTTCCGTCGTTCTGAAGGGGTCTGCACACCAGACGCGGTTAACAGTCGCGGCTGGCGATGCGTAGCGGCTGCGGTTGGTCGCGGATTTTCCTCGAAACGCATGAAGCGACAGTGGGCTTCACACCAGCAATGCGGTTGCGGCAACGCGGTGACAAATCGTTATGATTGCCAAGTATCTCTGCGTCCAAAAATCGTTGATAGGGAATTTCAGTTAGTGTCATAACGAGCCACAATTTGTAATGAGTTTAAAACAATCTGTACACAAATGTTCTAATAAATGTCAAAAATTAATTGTAACAAGACAATTTACACAATTGCCATGAATACTTTAACTTTCATTCTTAAATTTTCATTAAATAATCATGTAGCTATCAATTTACATACAAACTACGTAAAACTATCAGAAATTATTCATAACAAGGTTCTGCACCCCCAAAAAACACCCAGCAAACACTGCGGCTGACGGTAAATCTGATTTACTTTGCCGTCAGCCGTTTCTAACGAGAAAATCTCGCCGTCGCGACATGACGCCGGCTGGTGTGAATGTCCCGCCGCTTGCCGCGAGATCCAAAACCGCTCCGCAACCGTTAACAGCGTCTGGTGTAAATCCCGCTTAAGCAACTTCCAACACTAAATACAAGCGGAAAAGTGTTACGTCTAATGACCATCAGACTGTGACGATGCGAACGTTTTTAAAACCGTAATCGCGCCAAAAAATGAAAACAAACAAAATGACCAATATTCCACTGGATTTTACTTTTATCCCCTTTTTTCGCGGACATCAGAGCTTAAGGCCTACTGTAGATTCATTATTGTTTCAGCAGTGGAAATCTATCCCATAGGTCTTTACCAATACATCTTACTTATCTGCTTGATTCGAACGTTTTTTGACGTTTTTAACGATTCAGTGAATGGTAACAAAGTATTGAGAAATCGCCGGGTACAAATCGAAGTTTTAGTCATCTAAAACTGCCGAAGGTTTGTTTTCTTTAATAATTTGGTGTAACTCTCCGGGTTTGATTCACCCTTCGATTCACTCCCTTACTCCGTTTTGGCAGCCATAATAAAACAAAACATGAAAAAAGTATTTGTTTGTCGCGGCGCTGCATGCTATTGGTTTGAGGTTGCCATAACGTGGGGACTTTTATATATTCGCACGGATCTCAAACGGCCCAGAGTTCTTTGGACCAATTAGCAACAAGCAAGCATCTTATTAAGCATGGTTGGTACGTGGTTGTACGTAAGCAAAACTCTTTAAGCGTCTTTTTTTATTAGTTGAGGAAACAGTCCGTCACCTTATTGTAGAAGAACCGTCTGACGGAATGGAAACTGACGACGCAGCCACTTTTGATATTCCTGAATCAAGCCTGGTCACATACCGGCGGGGACTGGATCAGTTTTCTCCGCCTTACAAGCAGTGCAGAAAGTGACAGTGCATCTAGTGTGGACCAAATCCCAATGTTAAAATGCCTTTCCGCTTTGTTTTGTATTTGTGGTTGTTGTTCCAAAAACGTAAAGCGAAAAATTAAAATTAACTAGTGCATACTTTTATTTGACTGCATGTCACATAACTGCGTTGGGCATATGCAAAAAACTGCAAGATTTTTTATTACAGCAAGAAAATTATCAGCATGATTACAAAAAGCACAAGGCTAATTTCGTAAACGGACTGTTTGAATCAGTCGCCCAAATACCTTTTTTAACACACACACATACATAAAAGTTGAAAAAATTGCAAATAAATACACAGGAACAACACATTTGCATGCAGTCATACAGCTGTCGGTATTGGTTTCGTCATGTAATTTATGTTTACCTATTTGTGTGGTTACACATTAAATTTCTCAAAATTTGGTAATTGGTGCTGTTAGTGATAAGGAATATTTATATAGCAACAAACTCAACAGCTAATTCGCAGGCAAATATCAAAGGTGACAATGTAGCTGTTTTGCCTTCAGCAAAACCGAAATGTCGCTCGAATTGTTGCACCGTACTGCACCTGTGATCGATTGGGATGTGTTTGCAACAAGCGTTTTGGGATGAACAAACATGTCCCGAAAATTGTTCACAGTCAAAATGCTACTGTTCTGTTTGATGCCAAATCAATACAGGGCGTGTGTCCATGCAACATGGCGAAAAATCACTGCAAACATTTTATGTTACACATTTGTATCTATGTGTCTATATGCGTTGCTGGTGTTGTACGATACATAACGAACGTTTGAACGATCGAACTCGTCAGCGAGTGCAAGGGCAAATTGTAGAAGTGACAAAGTAGCTGTTTTGTCAATTGCCAACCCTGAAATGTAACTAAAGTCGCGCCTTGTGCTATACTTTATCACACCTGTTTCTATGGAAAGATTTCCATCATCAATCAACCGTCCTGAGTGGCCTTCACTTATAAAGTGACCATTTCGAAGTGTAAATATCACCGAATTTACGGAACCTAAACTAAATCTTATCACGGGGACTGGGGTTTGCAGGATATTTGTTATTCCTGTAAGGGTTCTGAAAATTGATCGATTTGCTTCACCCCATTCGCTTTCTACACGGTTTCCCTTTATGTCAATTTTCTCTGTGAGGCCTGATATGCGTCTGCTTGATGTCGGACTAATCGTTGTGTGCCAAAGAAATCCATTCTCGAAGCTTCGATCCAAAGAATAGAGAATCTCATTGCCATTGGAAAATCTACGGAAACTTTCTAAATCAGCCGTGAATCCAAAGCAGTGCTCATTCATGGGAACGACTGTTAGCATAAAAATATTTATGTAATTTTAAATAGCATAAGAGAGCTGTAAAACCCCCTTCACAGCAGCACGTTGAATCATTTTCGTGTTGGTTTGAACAAAGTTGTTACCAAACGTACGTTTTGTTTCTAAAATTCGCATAGTTGACGTCAATTTTAACTATGCTCGTTTTTTTGGGTTGCTTTCATTATACACCGTTTTAACTAAATACTATGATATTGGCACTTTTTTAAAGCTCCAAATGGATTTTTTTATTATACTGGGTGTTTTCATGTAAATTACTTTCATGAACACTTGTTGCATGTTTAGATTTACTTTTTGGGCAATTTTCTCTGTGTTAAATTATAGCGTCGTTGCAGAGTTTAAAGTTTCCAAACCTGTCGTAGGCTCTGAGAAATTGTACTGTGCTTACCTGTGGGCAATGTGAGGCTGAAGGATTGTTCTTGGAGAGATGCTGAGAAGGGTAGATTCACACGCCTTTTATTTACTGTAAAGGACAGCATTAATTTATTGACAAAGGACAAGGCACGATACTTTTAGTTTGAAAATGTTACCTGTTGTTACTGGAGCGTCATTAGAAGCTTCCATAAACGGATCGCTGAAGTAAGAGAGATTGGTAAGCAGCCCGCGTTCCTCTTGCTTGGGAGACTCTGCGTTCTGTTCAAACACCAGCTCTTGGGGGTCCATGCGAAATACGACATCTTTGCAGTTTGTTTTCAAATAGTCTACCACTTCATAAAACAAATAAGGGAATGGTTAACTTTGAAATCAGAGTTCAACAACATACGCCTATTCTTGTATTTAATATCAGCACATTTTATTTGCAAATTATCAAATTACTTTCCTAGCTATATGCAAATACCTTCTGTGGAAGACATGCGGCTTTTTGAGTCAAAACGCCAACATGAATCAATGACATGCCCTAAAATTTCAATGATGTGCTTGTTTGTAGGATTGCTCTCTGATCTGGCAACTGCTTCAAGTTTTTCCATCATCTTTTGGGGCCTCGTTCCACTCATTTTTATTATTAACAGTTCGTGCTGTCTTTTTTGTTCCAAAAACGGTTTTTTTCTTGTCATTATCTCGTACACCACTAATCCATAACTGTAAGTTAAACGGGTTCAAAACCTATTCCTTTTGTACACGTGTTGCGTCAGTGTCCCACCTGTACATGTCGGCAAGAGGGGTGAGATTTTCTGCTTCCGGGGGTGCGTATTTGAAAGTGGACTGCTCACTGGCTGGTACTTCGGAAGTGCTTGTTTCAAGGCCAGTTTCTTTGTAAATGTTGGCTGACCCAAAATCGGTTAGCTTTACTTCCAATTCACATGTAAGCATTACGTTTTCTGGTTTAACATCACCGTGACGAAGCTCATGACCTTTTTCGTAATTGTGCAAATACTTTAAAGCTAAAACCAATTGGTAAGCAATTCCTATACGAACTGGCCACCGAATTTCAATATCTGGACATTGGTGCAAAAAGCTGCTCAAATGCTTTCCATCAACATATTCCATAATGATGGCTGCGTTGTTATTCCATCTGGTATACCCTAGGATCTCCACAATATGTTGATGAGAGATGCGAGCCATGGAGTTGGCCTCTGTTAGAAACCTGTTAAAATTAACCATGTATATTTAGGCACATGTAGTGCATATCAACTCTATTTTAAGCCAGGTCGTTATATATTGTAAATTGTCCTTTTAACATTAAATGATAAAGCGTTACTGTTGTTTGTAATCAAGCTGTCAGTTTACCCATCAAATTTTGACTCCAATTCTCCCTTTCCAAACGAGATTCTGAAACACTTTGTTGCGACCACTTTATTGGAATTTTTTATTGTGCATCTTCTAACGGAACCATAGTTTCCAGTACCAAGGAAATCAGAAAGACTGCAGCTTGTTAACAGATCAACAGCTTGATATTCTTTTAGCCTTTTAGAAATCCCAGGTATGCTGTCCTGTAAAGATGTTTTTAAACCGCTGTCAGGTGTACTAAAATGAACACTCATAATAAGTTATCCCTTTCGGCCATTAAATGCTTGGGCATAATATTTCCAATTCGTTTCAACAAATTTAAATTTCACAACGAGCTAGCAGCCATGATTTTAATGTTACTCGGAAGCGCCTAACAACAGTTCCTTTACAAAAGTGTTAAATACTGTGATGAAAAAATAGAGCTTACTTCTGTTTCCATTCCGTCTTCAAAAAGTTTTGTTTCCTGTTAAACAGTCAAGTACTAATGCTCATATTGTTATCCAGTTCTGTCGTTCTAAGCAACTTCCAACACTAAATACAAGCGAAAAATTGTTTCGCCTAACGGCGACCACCAGACTGTGACGATGGCAAACATTTAGAAAACCGTTAACGCTCCAAAAATGAAACAAAAATGATTTTTTCTCCCCAAAACCATTTCCTTCTTTTTTCGCGTGTATCAGGCTTGAGGCCTAATGTAGATTTATTGTTGTTTCAGTAACGTTTGATCAAAATTTTAAACTGTTAGAGATTCAGGGCTTTGTCACGCACCAATAAATTGTAAACTGTATCAATGAAGCCTCCGCCAGCACACAGAGACAGAGTCAAAAAGTCTCGTTGTACCCACTTAAGCATGACAAGGAACAACGCGTTTTTACCATTGATACACAAGTAAAATTGGATACTACAAATCACTACTAAAAATTTTTTTGTAATGCGTTCTATCAGTTGCCTCAATTTATTCGGCTTTTTGTTAGCACAATTAAGCAATCTCAATGGATTTAATACGACTTTGATATACTTAATTCTTTTCGGTGAAGGAAATGGCTATGTGCCCTTGCCTTGGGCAAGACCAATACAAGAACAGTGATCTTTTGTGAAATCTTATTCGTGATTACTTATGTTTGTGCTGCAATTTATACAAAACACAAATGAATGTTCATAAATTAACATTGCAAATTAAAAAAATCGTTACATTAGCCAACAACACTTGCAACGATGTGATAACAAACCAAAATTACCTACTGCTGCTTAACGCATCGCTAAACACAACGTGGTAGACATGGTGGAAGCTTTAGGTTTCTTTGTTGACGAAAGGCTAGACCAAGCTTTAGAAAAGAGTCCTGGGGAAAATGGCGTCTACGCAAAGCAACGTTATGGAAAAGTGCTTGGTAAGAATAGTTTACTGTGTTTAAAAGGTCAATACGCAGCAATCAAATAAAATTTGTTGCCCAATAGATGAGTGAGTTATCTTCAGATTTGCCGGAATACATGTCAGGTGATTTTAAAACCAGTTTCAATGACGTTGATTACATTGGGTCTGGCAGCTTTGGTGCTGTACGTCGCTGCTATCATGGCAAATTGGGGGAGGTAGCTGTTAAATGTGTAACACTGACTGGAACTACTGAAGATATGATGTCTAGCTGGGACTCGTAAGTAAACGCGATCATCTCACTGAGCTTCATTGCACAGACCACAGTAATTTGAAGTATAAGCTCTGTTTTTAAAGGGTGCGCAGAGAAGCAGAAGTATTAAAACGACTGAAACACCCAAACATCGTGGAAGTCTTGGGGGTCGTTAAATGGAGCAGCAACATTGGACTCATACTTGAATATGTTGGTGGAAAAAACTTGGAAAAGATTATCACTGATCAACAAATTCTACTACCAAGGAGTACTCGCTTGAAATTGATACATCAACTATCTTCAGCCATCAAATATTTGCACACCTATCCCCGAAAAAAATTCACTCATGGTGATATCAAGGCAAGTAACATTTTAATCACGCCACAATTTCACCTTAAACTTGCTGATTTTGGTGCTGCCAACGTCAAAGCCGCAACTGGATGTCAATCTTCAAGTTTGACATTGGAGATCTCCACAGTTCACACCCTGATGTATTCTGCACCGGAGATTTTACGAGGTGAAGGATACGACGAAACACCAAAGGACGTGTACAGGTGGGTCCCCAAATCTTTTTCAAGGAACATAGTAAACATCTTTATCAGTGTAGTTATAAAGCCAACGATAAAAACGTTTAACGCTTTCTAGCGTAGAAATAGTGTTTGGCAAAAAAATTCGGTTTTTGAACTGATAAATTTTCTTTAATACACACTCCAAACATTTATTACTTTAGATTCAGAACTAAATGAATAAAATGTGAGAAGAAACAGTGCTTTTGAATTTTGTGGGCGAATTGGTCTTTTCCGGCAGTTCATTTTTACACTTTTGTTGCAGTTTTGCTGTGGTGGCATATGAAATTGCGATAAAAACCTTGGCTAGTATTGGCTCCCATGAAATGAATCAGCAGGACTTGATTGATGCCATCACAGGNTCTGGGTTTGTTTTAACTCGTCAATATAATTTCTCATGGCTATTATTAAACAAAAATAAAAAATGTTGCGGCTCTGCATGCTATTGACTAAGGTTGCCATAATATGGTTGTCTCATAACAGTTGGACGCTCTCAAACTGCCCAAAGTTCTTTAGTCTATGTAGTATTAAGCAAGCATCTTTTCCCTTCTACGACCTAAGTGTACGTGGATGTAAGTAAGCAAAACAAAGTGGTTTTCTCTTTTCACAGTTGAGCAAAAAGTTCGTCGCATGATTGAAGAACAACCGTCTGACGCAATGGAAATTGCTGACGCGGGCACGTTTCGCATTCCTGAACCCAGCCTGATCACAGATCGCCGGGGACTGGATCAGTTTCTTTCACCTTACAAGCAGTGCTTAAAGTGAATCCAGTACCTCCAGTATGGGTCACATCCAGATAATAAAACGCCTTTCCGCTTTGTTCTGTATTTGTGCTTGTTGCTTTAAAAAACATAAAACGAGAACCCTTTTTATTTAACAGCATGTCACATAACTGCGTTAGGCATATGGAAAATACTGCAAGAATACTGCAATACTGCAAAAGAGTTTTAGCAAAATGTTATCAGCATGATTACAAAAAGCGGAAGGGTTTTTCGTACACGGACTGTATGGATGGATAAGTCGCCCAAATTCATTTTTAACACACACATACATAAATGTTGCAAACATTGCAAATAAATACACAGGAACAACACATTTGCATGCAGTCGAGCAGCTGTTGGTATCGATTTCGTCATTGTAATTTATGGTTGCATTTTTGTTTGATTTCATGTAGTTTTTCAACATTTTGTCATTGGTGCTGCGAGTCAAGACGAATATTTAAAGCAACAAACTCAACAGCTAATTCATAGGCAAATGTCAAAAATATAAATGCAGCTGTTTTGTCAAAAGCAAAACTGAACTGCACGTGTGATCGATTGGGATGTGTTTGTAACAAACGTTTGGGATGAACAAACATGTCCCAAAAATTGTTTACGGTCAAAATGCTGCTGTTCTGCATGACGGCAAATCAATACAGGGCGTGTGTCCATGCAACTTGTCGAAAAATCACTGCAAACATTTTTTTTACTCATTTTTATACATGTACACTCTCCACACTTCATCGTTGCTGCTGTACGATACATAACGAACATTAAAAGCACCGAACTGATCAGCGAGTGCAAGGGCAAATTGTGAAAGTGACAACGTAGCTGATTTGTCAATAGCCAACCCTGAAATGAATTGGAAGTATGAGCCTCGTTTTATCACACCTGTTTCTATGGTAAGGTTTCCAACCTCATACAACAGTTCTTTGTAGTCTTCACTTATTGAGTTACCGTTTCGAAGTGTAAATATCACCGAGTTTGAACATAAACTCAAACTTATTACCGGCAGTGGCGTTTGTTGGATATTTGTTATATTAGTGAAGGTTCCGATAATTGCTCGATTTGCTTCAAACCATTCGCTTGCTACACGATTTCCCTGTAAGTCAATTTTCTCTGTGACGCCTTTTACGTATGAGCTTGATGTCGGATTAATCGTTGTGTGCCAAAGAAATCCATTCTCAAAGCTTCCATCGAGAGAGTAGAGTATTTCTTTGCCGGAAGAAAACCGATTTGGACGAGGTAGATTTGCCGTGAATCCAAAGGAGTGCCCAGGCACGGAACCACCTGAAAACATTTGTAACAAAGTTTCGTTTGTTGGATAAGGGTAATTTAGATAGTGATTGGTAAGCTAATAAGCTGCGTTTGCCATAAATACGTCTTATGGTGGTTAATAACCTGGTTTTAATGCCAATACAGAGCACTCTTCAAACGGAGCTGTGAAACATGAAAGTTCCACCATGGGTCCCGGTTCAGAAGGTTCACACTCCATTAGTGGCTTGCTTTCTTTGTCTGGATCTTGTCTGGTAGTGAGGTCAACGATTCCCATGCAGTGTTTCCCCATATAATCAACCACTGTCAAATTAAACAGTTCGTCAAGAGTAAACCGGCTGAACGCTATATTAGCATTGTCGATTTATATTACTGACCCTCTTTGGCTGGCGAGCGTTTGTTTGAATCTACATCCCAACAAGACTGCATAATATGATACAAAATGTCGAACGTATGCTCCTCCGCTTTCGACGACAGGTGTTGTTTGACTTCATCAAGTCCCCTTTGAGGCTTTTTTCCATTTTGTTTTAGTGCAAACAAAACCGCATCATGAACTTCATATTCTGAGAATGGGTTCACCCTCGTGATGATTTCATAAACAACAATGGCAAAACTGAAAAACATAAACATGGTACAGTTGACACTGATTACAAACAATGCATTAAAATTTGTTACCTGTACATGTCGGCAAGCATAGTGAGCGCTTCCGTTTCTGGCGCTGCATACAGTATCGTATACTGACGGCTGGGTGGTACTTCTGATGTGCTTGTACTAAGACCAGTAGCTCGAATGATGTTGGCTGCCCCAAAATCGGTCAATTTAACTACTAAGTCTCGGGTAAGAATGATGTTGTCAGGTTTGATATCTCCGTGACGAAGTTCGTGGCCTGCTTTGTAATTGTGCAAATACTTCAAAGCTAAAACCAATTGGTAAACCACCCGAATGCGATTCGTCCAAGGTAATTCTTCAGCTTTGTGATGTATGATACGCTTCAGGGTGACTCCATCTACATACTCCATAATGATTGCCACGTTGGTTTTCCATTTGGTGTAGCCGAACACTTGCACAATATTCTCATGTTGGATGCGGACCAGAGAGTTAATCTCTGTCAAAAACCTAAAACAAACATCTTGTGTTCAAGTTTCACAATTCGATTAAATTGAGTAAATACATAACTTTTTGTGCTTCAACGTTATTTGATTTGATTTTGATACAAATAACATACAATAAAAAAATTTTACTTTAAACATCGCATAATTTTTAGTGATCAGTTTTTTTATTATATGTCATTCAAAATAAGGGTTGAGAAGTATTAAACAAATACCCCTTGACTTTGGAATCCAATTCGTTTCCCTCAAAGTTGATGCTGAAACATTTCGCAGCAACAACTTTATTGGAGTCTTTGACTTTGCATTTACGGATTGCACCATAACTTCCTTTGCCAACAAAGTAATCATCAAGTTTACAGCTGGTTATTAAATTACTTGCTTGATACAATTTTGCTCTTTGCGACACGCCAGGTAGAGATTCCTGCAGTAACAAAATAGCAAGAAATGTGTCAGTTAAATCACATGAAGACAAAAGTAAAATCAAAGTTACTTGAACAAGAAAACTGTATGTGAAGTGTTAGGTTGTCGCCATTTAAATAGGAGAATCGGTCTTTTTCAATGGACGCCATTTTGTTTATCTTTTTCTGGCACAAAAACTCTTGACTTTATTCCAAAAGATCCTAATTAACTTTAATTAACTTGAGAGCAGCAGAACAACCTTCTTAAATTTCTTACCAAATCAATTTAACTTACTTCTATATCCATTCTGTCTCCGCCACAAATGGATTCATACAAGAGGTTGACAGACGTTTATGATATCTCCAAAATCTCTAAATTATTCTAAGATGCTACCACTATACAACTTGGCAATCCTCAGATTGTGGCAAACTCACTTCCACAACCGGGTTTGATCTTTTGAATGATTTAAAGTATTTCTGTCCCCCCAACGTTAACGCTCACAAGCGTTAAGCTACAAATCGATTTAAAATCTCGGCTCACGGTGCTTACTGAACCATGACATTTTCCCCATGAAGCAAAGCTCTGGTGTCAATAGTGTAAATGTTTAATTGTCAATGTCCTGATTTCTTAACTAAACATTTTGCAAGATTATGTTTTTATAAAACTCGATGTCCTCTCTTCGAACCATTTGTCATGATTGTGACATATTGTTTCTGACTTTTCCTTAATAAAGTGGTATGTTGAATTTTTATTGCATGTGGAAAGAGTACACACTATTATTTTTGCCTTATACACTATCTGATCAACATTGACTAAGTTGGCTTCATTACGGACGCCTTTAACTTGTTAAAAAATCCCTAAATGTTGTCGTTGAAGTCTGTTGTCCCCACTAATTGAAAAGGGTATGTTTTGTTATAAAAGTTGATACCAGCAAACATGTAATGCTGCACATTTTTGTTTTTTATAAGTAGTATGCCTCCTGAGGGTTTCGATTACAATGCCACCTATTTCAGGCTGTTGCGACCGATCACGTAGTTGCTGCATTTAATCTTTGAGTACACCGTTTGTACACGATTACGTCCGTATCAAGTTGTATTTCAAAACATATGCATGTCAGCACCGCTTATAAGGCGGAAGAAACTGGTTCAATCCTCGTCGATCTGAAACCAGGCTGGGTTCAGTAATTTTAAACGCACCGGGGCCATCTGCTTCCATTTCGTCACACACTTCTTTTTCAATGTCAAGAATAAGTTTCTCAACTACAAAGATAAAAAACATTTTGTTAGAATCGCGTTTACTAGTGGAAGAATTCAGTGGAGTTAGAGTATGCTACATTACAACCCCCGTGGAGTTTAATGACCCACATAGATACATCAATGTTCTTTATAAAACCTAGTGTCGACGTGTGCGGATGTGTAGGGACGCTTGAGTTTGCGCATAGTTTAGCGTGCAAAAGCTTAAAAAACCCGTTTTATGGGCGCGTATACTACAAAACACCATGGTTTGTTTCAGCATTCAAATAAAGTACAGATGATGCTTCTAAAAGCATATGCAAAAGCCAAATGCAAACTGACTTTTAAGAAGAAAGGCTAGCCTTACTCTTCCTATTGGTGAGCTGTCAAAGAACTGGTAACAATTAAAGCCAAACTACTGTGGACACACACCTTCGGTAATATTCGGACGATCGTGTTTACTCTGTGACCAACAGGAAACGATCAGAGGTTTGATTGGATCATCATTACCAATCTGGTCCACGTTTGGTCTTTGTCCACCTGTGATGGCATCAATCAAGTCCTGCTGATTCATTTCATGGGAGCCAATACTAGCCAAGGTTTTTATCGCAATTTCATATGCCACCACAGCAAAACTGCAACAAAAGTGTAAAAATGAACTGCCGGAAAAGACCAATTCGCCCACAAAATTCAAAAGCACTGTTTCTTCTCACATTTTATTCATTTAGTTCTGAATCTAAAGTAATAAATGTTTGGAGTGTGTATTAAAGAAAATTTATCAGTTCAAAAACCGAATTTTTTTGCCAAACACTATTTCTACGCTAGAAAGCGTTAAACGTTTTTATCGTTGGCTTTATAACTACACTGATAAAGATGTTTACTATGTTCCTTGAAAAAGATTTGGGGACCCACCTGTACACGTCCTTTGGTGTTTCGTCGTATCCTTCACCTCGTAAAATCTCCGGTGCAGAATACATCAGGGTGTGAACTGTGGAGATCTCCAATGTCAAACTTGAAGATTGACATCCAGTTGCGGCTTTGACGTTGGCAGCACCAAAATCAGCAAGTTTAAGGTGAAATTGTGGCGTGATTAAAATGTTACTTGCCTTGATATCACCATGAGTGAATTTTTTTCGTGGATAGGTGTGCAAATATTTGATGGCTGAAGATAGTTGATGTATCAATTTCAAGCGAGTACTCCTTGGTAGTAGAATTTGTTGATCAGTGATAATCTTTTCCAAGTTTTTTCCATTAACATATTCAAGTATGAGTCC
>QXVZ01026112.1:0-26288 GCA_008931825.1 Phallusia fumigata
ACCTTGGCTGTGTCAGCTGATGCCAACAACCTCCCGCAGCTTGATGCCATTATCTTGGGTAATGGGCCATACCAACCTTCAAATCTCAAGACAGATGTGGAGGAACAATACTTGCATGACACATCAGAACCAAACACCCAAAACCAACCACCTCCAGTAAACAGAGGTGAAACTGCAGTGGGTGGACCACCGTTTGAAAGAAAGAAAACACGCTTGGTAAGGTTTAAGTTTTTTGTGTTCTGTTTCTTATATTTTTTATATCCCTAGCAGTATTTTGAAAATGTTTTCAAGTGCATGTTGGTCAAAAAATGTCTAAACTTCATTTCCCAACGTTATTGACAGATGCTTGTTCAGAGTTTGAAATGTGTCTGTGTTTGTTACAACAGCCTTGGTAGATGCTTTACCAGAAATTGTTTTCATTCAAAATTTGTCAACATAATAGTTAGCAGTTAACATTTTGTTTGTGTACAGTATGTAACACTTCGCAAAAATTTTAAAAAATAGTTGTGACATCAACTTTATTTAAAAACTCCAAAAACACAAAATTCAACCTCATATATGACCACTTCAATAATTTTCCTCACTCCCAGGAACAATACAAGGCACTTGTCTGGCATCAATCACTGACAAATGTTCTCTTAAGCGCACCAAGAAAGCACTTCAATATTTCAATCTTTTTCATAAGAAGTCAAAAATATATATTTACCATCTTACGGGTGTGTTGATTGAGGTAGGCCTTCAAATTCATTGGAACTGGTTTCCGCACGCACTGCTGTTTGGAGAAGACCATTGTTCATGGTTTTGCTTTTGTTGCCATCTGCCAGGGTGACCTAAAATAACAATACCTGTGCAAAATACCTTTATGGCTTAATGTTGGTCGGTGATTCAGCTTTATTTTTATGCACACCCTTCGCAAATAACGGGTCTTTCAATAGCAACACAGGATTATGTGTTCAGCCATGTATTGAAAATTACATAGCTACAGCTTTAGTGAAGGATTTGATACAGTTAGTGAAAATGTAGCCTGTAGTCAGATAGCTGACTTTAGACTTTCTGGCATTTGGGGCTAAGGTATTGCTTTGGTGTCAAGGATTCAAATTTTGTGTTTACCCTTTAGCAGTTTAACTTGGGTGGTAAAAGTTTTTGGAGTTGAAGTGGCAAAAAGCTTTGTATCAGTTTTCTGATGTCAGTGTCATTCTATAGACCAGTATCTGCACAAGTAAGTGTGAAGGGTGCTACTGCATAAACATTAGCCTAAAACAACTTTTTGTTATGGGCCGTACATAAAGCATTACTAAATATGAAGTCAGAAAAATGACAACTGGTAATTTGTTGTCCTTTGACTTTGTAGCTGGTGAAAGAAGACGAATATCCACCTGATGATGCACTGGAAACAATTCTACCAGATTATGTTCTGACTGAGAACGACCAGGACTTAACTGGTGCAAGTCATTTACAGACTTCAAAGTAAGCATCGTCTTGCAAACAGGTTGTCACTTAGGTTTTTGAAATGGCTCAAAACAGATTAAATTAGTGTGTTGCTTTTTAGAAGAATTTATGCAGAATGTTAATGATTTAATAAGTGGGTGTTACAGGGCTATTTTATTTCTTTGTCAGTTTCCCCCCTTTTTGCATGGATTGTGACATGACAAATCTTGCAGTCTGTTGTTTGAAATGGAATTATTTCTTTTGTTTGCTCATGTAACAATTTGTTATTCAATTCGAAACAATAAGAGGTGGAGCACCTCAACTGTTGTGTAATGTGAACTGACCACAATGAAAAAAGATATATACGCGCCGCTCCGCCAGCCTCTTGAAGCAGATATAAGTGCCATACAATATGATGTTCATGAGGGTCATATGCCCTCTGTGTGTGTGGCTGAAGTGGTATCATACCTGGGCTTATTGACCATGGTGTGCAGTGTGCATCCTGACTTTAAAATGGAACCAAAGTTTGTTTGAACAGGTTGCCTTCCAACTCCAGAAACCAAGAGATGGAGAAAACTGTGGATACTCATACACGCTCATTGCTTGACCATCAAGCCAAGGTTTGACTGTTTTTGTGATTTTGAAGTTACTAGTAAATTGACATGGTGGGTAACGACTTGGTGTCTAGTATCTTAAGCTGGGAAAGTGTAAAATGACATGTGAACAAAATATATCAAGATGATTTTGGTTGAGAATTTATGAATTTAATTAAACTTTATAGGAGCTTAACAAGTACAGAGAAGCTGTGAAAAGAATGTCAAATGACATCGTTAAACTGAGGGAAAGTCTTTCACAACTGCAGGTATAGTATTGTTTTTCGATCTGTTTGGTTTTTTGTCACACTTAACTTTATGCTTCATCACTATTTGATAGGAAGAAAATGCATTGCTGCGAAGAGAGTTGATGTTAAACAAAGAGATCGGTAGCTCTGTGATGAATGACATTCATCAAGGAGTTGTTTCCTCACAAGAAGTTGCGGACAAATTTGGTGAGAATCCTTGTCTGACATCAAAAAAATTGTGTGTATACTTTGATTATGAATTAGACTTATTTATTGTGGACTTTCTTATGATTGGTGCCAATACAATATTTTGGGTGTGGCATACTATTTTTTGACACAAAAAAATTTTTAGTTGCTGTTAGACAACGACTGACCAAGGATGGAGAAGAATTGAAAAAGTATAAATCGAAGGTCCAGCACCTACAGAATCAAATGATCAAGGTGACATTGAACTACTGAGCAAGCAGAGAATTTTTTGAAATGTCAATTTCAATGATTAAAAACTTAAAACCAAATTGCTGCCAAAAGCCAATTGTTTTTGTTTTTTCTTTTAAAGGCAAATGAAAGAGAGAAAGAGTATTTGATGAACAAGCCATCACAAAAGGAACTTGAAGCAACAGTCAGACACCTCCAAGAAAAACAAAAGAAGGCGAAAAAGTTGGAAGAAACCTGTGTACAACAGGAAAAAGTCATACAGAAAATGGAGAAGCTGTTAAACAAGTACATGAGGAACAATGCCCAACCTGTTGGGCTTCAATCTATGCCTATTGGGGTTCAATCTATGCCTGTTGGAGGTACTTGATTATATGTGGGGTGTATATAAAGTGTTTTTACACTGTTTTTTTACAGATGTTATGCAACCAAACACAATGGCAATGTTGAGTCAGGAAAATAGCAGACTTCAAAGTGAAATTGACCGAATGAGGGTGAAAAAACTTTTTTGGTTTTTCTCATTAAATATTTGTGTTTAAAAATCTTGTTTAATGTTTTTGTTTGGTACAAAAAACACTGTAGTTAATTTTGTTAAAATTTAGGTTTAATAAAAAGTAGTTTCCAACATGTCTGTAACAGTATTCTATCATATTATGTTTGTAAAAGGTTTGTTTTGCCTTTCTTTTTTACAATATTAGCATTCGCTCTTTGATGTAACATTAATTTACACACCTGATCATCTGAGCTTTAACAAAAATTGTGTTGTTTAGTTGCAGCAGCAACAACAAGACAGTGAGAAATCTGACCTTTTAGCTCGGCTGGATCGTGCAGAAAGTAGAGTAGCTTCACTGGAAAGCCAGCTTGATCACAACTCCCGAGCGTGGGCAAAAGAGAGACATGAACTCACAGTGCGACTTCAAGAACACAGAAATGGAATCATGAGAACGTCTGCAAATAACCCTGATCCAATTTTGGTAAAATTGTTTTTAATTCAGGTGTTATCTTGCATGTTTTAAACCACTTAACTATTAAAGCTTTTTTTTAAACCGCATGTCAAAACATGTTAACAAACAATATGTTGACATTCCAAATATCACCTGACCTAATGCAACTATGGCACAGTAAAAGCATGTTTTCAGCTATAATGGCTATAATGATTGGTTACAAAGTTACCATCCAGATATTTACTGATTTCCTTTTGCATGTGCAGGACTAACAAAGAATGTGGCTGGATTCTGTAAGTTGATATGTTATGGATTTGTTTCCTGAAAATAAACATGTTGGGTGACGAAACTTTTTTTCAGGCTTTCTTTGCTGAATGATGCTGCAGAATACCACCATTGGTTTTCCACCAAGGTTGATCTTCTACAATGGACATCTATACTTATATGTTCATCATTGCAAATTTCCAATGATTTGTTGCCTATTTGTATGTCCAACAAAATGCAACATTTTTAAGTATGCTACTGGGCATTTTTGTACCAGTTGTTGTTTAGTTCCGCTTTTATTGTTTTTACAAGCTTCATATTGTACTTTGTAGCCCCTTTATATTATTTTACTATACCAAGCAGTTACAAGCATACATTGTCTTAATGCTGTGCAATGGGTACCACAAAAACCCAGTGTAATTATTGTCATTACCTGCAGTTGTTTGCAATAGAAACAATTGTTGTTTGTAAAGGTTGGTCATCCACTGTGATTTTATTAAAATTTTTACTGCTTTTTAAAGAGTTGTTTGACTAAACTAATAGTTGAAAAACTAGGGGATAGTACCTTTCTAAAATGTATGAATTTAACTTCCCACATAAATATACATACTATGCTCTGGCACATCAACCAGTGTTGCAAAATAATTTTTAAACATTTGATATGAACAGCATTGGATAACATTGTTTTATTACAAATCGGGAAAAACACACCCAAAACTTGTATCAGTTATAACAAGGTTTCATCTTCATTCAACTTCATCCTCCTCAGTAAATGAAAGTAATGATTTTGATTTAATGCCAGTCTTTTTCTTCTTCTTGGATTTGACATCAGTTTCATCCTTTGGTGTTTCTTCTGAACTTGCTTTTCTTTTGCTTGTGGCAGATAAACCTGCAGAGGTTGTGCTTCTTTTTGAAACAGTTGGCTTTCGGAATTTGATCTTTCCATCTACTGGTACTTCATCAGTGTCCACAGCCTCTAAGCAACATTTCCAAATTTTAGTAATCCACTCTAGTTATGTATATGCAGGTGCACTGTACCCTTTGCAGCTTCTTCTGCTGTCAAATCTCCTTGCTTTAGAACCACAACTACCGGTTTTTCATCATCTTTTTCAGGCAAGTCTTCAAGATTTGCAGTCTCAGATTGGACCTGGGAAAAGGGTTTGAAATTTAAGAGGCAAAAGTAAACAAGCTTGAAACACAGTTGTTGTATTTTATGTAAAAACCTTGTCCTCTAGTGATGGTTCATGCTTTAACCCCACTCTTTGCTTAAATTGCTGGATGAACTTTGGCTGATCTTGCTTGATAAATCGTAATTTATGTGACATACCAACCTGCCAAAAACAAAAAGCATGGGTAAAATAGAAAAAAAATAAGACAACACCATGTCATCTTACTCTTGCAAAAACAATACAGAAACTTGCTTTTTTTGATGTTGGTTTACATTTTCAGCATTTTTGGTCTGTGTATTAAGCGCAATAAATAAAGTACAATTATTTAGGAGCACAATAAGTACATTTTACAAAGACAATGGCCAACTATGAATGTAAGTATCATGAAAATATTTTCCAAAAAATTCAAAACATAGCGTGGAGAACTCAAACTACAAATAGTTGTTGTTAATGCCTTCCAGAACAAAGAAACATATGAACAAAAATGGCAATGTTGACCATATGTATTTCATAGCAATAAAACTTAGGCCAGATTCAGGCTTGTGGCTTAGTTTACACCTTCATTGTATCTAAAGCTTTAATAGCTTCACTTTATGGGAAGAACAATAGCAAACAATATTATAAAATGTGCTTGGGATCAAAAATTTTGCAGTTTCATGTTTTTTCATGCTTCAGCATTTAAGCTATCAGTCAAGAAAATCCCTGCATTAATATTGCTTCATCATCATTGTCAGTAGCATTTCTCTGTCCAGTTTTTGCTGAGCTAGTTAGTCTGATAACAATGAGAAGTGCTGCAACCACTGCCACAAAACAACACGCAAATAAGTTCTTAGTCCCAGTGGCATTGTCCACACTGTGAAGGAAAATAAGTCCTGTGCAGGCAATAAGATTGAGTGGAACTCTGAACCACGTCACAGCTGCACTTTTTACTTTGTCCAAATTCAGTTCCTTTTTGAGATCCATCATAGCAGGAAAATACATGCCAGAGGCCAATTCAAACACCAAAAATGCACAAAAGGAAATAATGGGAAACTCCTTGCTTGGATGTGTAGTAAGGACACAGGTCAGAACAGCTCCTCCGGCTGAAACTAAAATTCCAATCATGGTGTAGCATGATGGAATGTTTTTTAGGTTGATAATTATTCTGTAAATGGTCCCACCAAGCAAGTGGCTGACCATAAAAGAGGCAAAGACTATTCCAAGAGGTGGTCCATGGTGATCAAGTACCGGTGTCCAAAGAAAGACAAACAAACACAACACACTCTCGAATAAAGCTTGGATGCATCCAACTTGGAATAGGTTTTTGTTTTCAAAAATTGTTCGTAACTGTTGGCAACACGCTTTAAAAATCTTTTTCTTTTCAAAGCGGGCAATGCTTTCTGGTGTATTGCTATTGACAACTGATTGAGAACCTTTTTTAGCTCCATTTTCTTTCCAATTTTTTGAAGCAAAAATACAAGACATTAACAGTACGGGGACGGACAGCAATGATGGAACAACAGGACTAAAAGCAAACACTTCGCATAAAAGATAAGCTGTGATACCAGCTAGTACAGCACAAAGGCAATTTCCTTTAGAAGTCCTGACAAAAGTTATCTCAATCCAGTCCACAGGAAAGTCATGGGTTTGTATATGAGTGCTTATATACCATTGTTCTTGTGCACAAAACAATAGAGAGGTGGCTGCACCAGAGAGCAGTCTCCCAACTATTAGTACTGTGTAATCTGGTGACAGCTTTATTAGACATGCTACTGCATACACAATTGTGGCAATAATAAATATTCTGCATTGTCCATAGGTTTGTACGATGTAGTTGGAAGCTGTTCCAAATGCCAAAGCAGCTCCGAAGCCACAAACATAGATAATTGCAATTTGGTCTTCAATGAATCCATAATGTGAGTACAACTTATACAAGTATGGGGCGTTTAACCAATCACCAAAGATGACAAGATAATACACGAAAAAGTAAACCTTTTGGAAAGTTAGAAACTGTGGATTCGTGTTGGTTTTCTTCTTTGTAACAGCTTTAAGAACAAACTGTAGCAAACCAGTTGCTGCGCTTATCACCATAAAGGTCACAAACACCGTGGCAACCAACATAGTTCTCAGTAACTCACGTTCTATCCGACATCAGCCAAAAAACATTACATCAGATCTCGCGTGTTTAATATGAAACAAAATGCACAAATGGAACAACAACACAAAAATTGTGACTAATGAACCGTGAGCAACATCACTCGACCGGAACATTACGTAACAATATCAGAACTGTGATGCGGAAAAATAAATGCCGATTAATCATGTTTATGGGGCAAATTTGGATGTAATTGCTGACTAGGCAGCGAATTTAGCGCTTTCATGTAAAATTTATGAGATCTATACAACACTCCCGGTAAAAAGTTTAATCCGTGCAAACGGTATTTATCATTTTGCAGCAAGTATTTCGCAGCAGGTGGTTGCTTAAAAAGAATACGCCACTAGCTTTCGTTGTTTAACTGTGGTTAAAAGTTTTTCTCGTATATAATACAAGTTTATCTATAAATATTTTGCTGTAACTTGTAAAGGGAAGGCACAAACTTGTGTGGAAAGGTTGCAGTGTCTGCAACTATAACTATTTTAACCTGTGTCTGTTTAGAGTGGTTTCAATCACACAGCTACAAATTGTCAGTTTTTGAAATTTTTTGTACATATGTATTGGTAGTTTATCTTTTATACAATGGCTAATCTTCTATACAGTGCATTCAATCAAGATCAAGGTTAGTCACACAAAACACATTCGTTTTCTAATAAATTCAGCATGTTTTAAGTTGACCATTTCAAGCTTCAACTTTAATCAAACATTTTGCCACTTCTTTATTTTCCATTACACTTTTTACAAACTTTTGTCTACATTTTGCAGGTTGTTTTGCATGTGGAATGCAAAATGGATTTCGTGTTTACAATACACATCCACTGAAGGAAAAAGAGCGCCAAGGTATGCAGATTTGGCCACAAAAAAAGTTGTAAGCATGTGTCCACCTCTCGTATGTATTCTCATGCTTCAAAAATTTTTATTCATTCAAGAAATGTAAGACAAAGCACATTACATGTGTGAAGTTGTGTGTAAATGTTGACTAGAGGTACATGAAAAAAGGAAAGGTAGTTTCATGGGAGTATGTGCAGGAGATGATACAACAGTATTTTTATGCAGTAGTAAAATATTTGAAGCAGGGGTTGGCAACTTACTGCCCACAGGCCAAGTCCAGCNTTCTCCCATACATTAATTGAATTAAGTTTATTTCAGTTGGAATAGAATAAACATGCTACAGCTACACTGTTAAGGAATAGCATACCATTTCATGCAATATATTTAATTGTTCGAAACCTTTATTTTATGCAAAAAAGTTTACTGCAAATACCAATGCATTTATGTCAGAGCCCATGTTGAAGAGTATTCATAATAATTACCAGTGTGGAGATGTGGCAAAACTAAAACTTTGTGCATTGTGATTCTTTCAAAAAAACTTTATTTTTGTTTGTACATTTAGTGATGATTTGGGATGATCTGAAAAAGAAGGTTGTCATTGAGCTAATTTTCTCATCTGATGTAAGAAGTGTTCGATTGAGAAGGGATCGAATAGTAGTAACCCTTGACCGACTGATCAAAGTATTTACTTTCACTCAAAATCCCCAGCAATTGCATGCATTCGAAACCACATACAATCCTGAAGGTTTACAAACATTGTTTTTGTGTTTTATGTAAAACAATTACTAAAACGATGTACTTTATAGGATTGTGCCAACTGTGTCCCAGTAGCAGCAAATCAATACTTGTCTTTCCTGCTCGCACAACTGGCACTATCCAAGTAAGTTTACAATATACTTATTTTAATGTCTAAACATTCTCAGTGATTTTTTGGTTTGCAAACTAAATTGCTTATGATGGGGTGTTCTTTCCTTACAGATTGTTGATTTGAGCAAGACTGAAGCAGCACCTCTTGAAATCCATGCACATGATGGGCCGATTTCCTGCCTTGCACTCAACCTTAATGGCACAAGACTAGCCACTGCCTCCCACAAGGTACAGTTGCCTCCAGTCTGATGTTCCATTTATAAGTGTGTTTTGCTTATATCTCATTTTGTTTATACCACATAGGGAACTTTAATCCGAATATTTGACACTTCAACTGGACTTCAAGTGGGTGAGCTACGACGGGGCTCGGGAAATGCCAAAATATACTGGTGAGTTTAGCCCAACATTTTAGGTGTTGCTGGCTAACATCTTTCATGATAAAATAGCAATCAAGTTCATCAACTACATTTTTATTGTGACATAACATATCATTTAATTTTGTTAAATTTTGGAAAGCATGGGGAGATAATAAGTCACTAGTTACATGAAGAGTTGCCGTATGATTTGCATTGTTTTTAAATTTAGTATGTTTTTAAAGCGTTTGGCATGAAAGTTTTTGATTACTGGCAAATATTAGAAATGACTAGTATAATTTTAGTATATTTTGATGGCAAATTTATCTATGCTTTTAAACAATAATGTTAAACAAATAAGTGTTCAGGCAACTTAACCTCAAGGACTGCATACCACCTGTAGGTTATGGAGCCCTGCTATAGACAGTAAATAGTATTGCGCCATTGGTAATAAATAGTGGATTGTGTTACCCTAGTTAAGATGTCCAGGTTTAAAAGATTGTTGTGTTTATAGTCATATCTATGATGTTTATGTTACTCCCAGCATATTGCTAGATTATGCCACTTTGGCTCTTTAAAAATTGCAAGGGGACAAAAGTTAGTAGAGTTAGGAAACCACTGTCTGTGCAAAAGTTTTAGTAAAGTTTGGAAAATCACTGTCTAAATAGTCATAATAGCCCCTGCCCACTATATTCAAAAGTTCACACTGATACATTCCTTAAAGTTCCTTGGTTTCACACCCTGCATATTCATCCCACCAGGAAGTATGGTTACAGTTAGTCACCACCATTGCTAAGTCAGTTGGTGAGGTTTGTTCATGACAGTGTTTTCAGAGACATTTGTGTAAAGAAACAAAACACCCACCAAAGAGTTTCACAGGATGTCAAAGTATTGTCCGTACTGAAGGGAAAACATGTTGTTTTGACTCGTTTTTTTTTCTTCTTTAAATTTGCAGATATTACATGCATATTGTTTTCACTCTGTTTTTGTTTTGTTATTTTCTGTCTAATGCTGGTTTTTTCTTCCGTTTGATCAAAAAGGTCAATTGAATTTCTTTAAATTTGCACACATGATAGATGGGTATCTGAAGTGACCCCAGTTGACCCATCAATTAATTCACAGGCCCCAAAAACGTAAAATTTTAAAGACAGCACTATTTATTAAAGTAAGTCACCTAAACGTTTACTTTTTTGTTAGTTGTACAATGCAAGTATTTTTGGACTTTTGGTTGAATTCACCGATTTTTTAGCCCTAAATGTTCTGTTCTGAAATACTAATTCAAATGTGTTGAAATTTGAAACATACTTATATAGGGTGCTTATTAGTTGCTTAAAATTTCTGTCTGAGTAACGATTGATACCAAAAAAGTGATTGACAGGTTATCCTCACACTGTTTTTACACCCACAAATGAGTGGAAAAGACAGTGTGTGACAATAACTCTGCTCCTATTTATAGAAGATCTCTGCAGTACAGTGGTGTGATGTAAGCTTAAATTTGGTCTGTCATAGGGCAAAACATTGTTGTTGAAATTATCGCGTTTTACTGAAATCACTATGGAAATAGTCGTGTGAAGTTTGTTGTTCAGTTTGCTGCAACTGGATCAAAGGTCATTGCTGGTCAGCGTGCCAGTTAGTGTGGCCATAGGGTTTAAACAGTGCTTAGAGGTTGGAATTGGCATGGTGTTAGAAATAATTTGGTTGGATTCTAAAAGGTAAATTTTACTATTTGTTTAAATTATTTGTTCTGAATCTTAAGCTGATTTTGTCCTATTATCACCACTACCAGTTAGCGATTGCTTGTGTGTGGGGACCCATATGTTTATGCTTGCAGGAACAATTCTGTTAAAATGCCACAGAAAGAAAATAGGGACCTAATGTAATGTAGGTTTGAAATATAGATTTGTATCTGAGATCATTAATACAGAATACATAAAATTGAAAATTTGGTAAATTTTAGCGTGGTAGTGGTTTATGTGACAGTTATCTTGTTTTCTAGCTTAAGAATTCAGACCTTGAACCTCATAACCATGTTTCTGTAATCTGATTTTTGTCTCAATATTTTAGTATTAACTTCAATGCTGACTCCACCTTCCTATGTGCATCAAGTGACCATGGAACAGTTCATATATTTTCTTTGGAAGAGACAGATGGATCTCCCAAAAAATCAAAACCACAGAGGTTTATAAGCATATAAAGCATGTTAATGGTGTCTAATACCTGAAGTGTGCACATACTGCCCAAGTCGGTGGTATATGATGTCTTAAAATTTAATCTGCTGTTTAAATGGGGATATGATAAGCTGGTTTATGTTATTTTTGCCATTTACAGTTCGTCTTCTAATCGCTTTCTACCAAAGTACTTTAGTAGCAAATGGAGTTTTGGCAGATTCAATGTGCCAAGCTCTTCGCACTGTATCTGTGCCTTTACAGCCGACTCTTCTGCAGTGATAGGTGAATTTCTTGCACAACAGCTGTTATAACCAGGCCATTTTAATAACTCTAGTGTGTCTGCTTTACAGCCATATGCAGTGATGGAACATACTACAGGTTTACCTTTACGCTAAAAGGAGAATGTGTTCGAGATTATTTTGCCCACTTCTTGGACATGACTGACACCAGTTGACATTGCAATGTCCAACTAAACCTCACTTGTATTTTATCTGCTATTGTCTCAGTGTTACACTTGCTAATGTTATTTACATCAATAGTTTCAAACCTTGGTTAGGTTTTTCACTTCAAATCTGTATTCCTCTATTCCTTATAATTTATAATTTTTGGTTAATGTAATGGGCGAACTGTTTTATTGTGTGTTTTCTAAATCTGAACAAAACAGGTGCCTCAAATTAAATTACACTGCTTGTTTTAAGTAGCCTACTTCCCAATGAAAACCTTACTAACCATTCAATTTTGAATTATATTTTAAGCATCGCTAAAGATTTTATCATAAACTTTGTTGCCAAACTTGTTAAAGTGACAAGATTTATTAATCGAACATTTTTGGGCAATAAATCATGCCATCGTCAGTGATACAATGAGCCTTATGTGCAAAAATACTCTTTGTATTACTGATGATAGCACAAGTTATTGCCAAACTGTTTAAATACTAAAGGACATTGCTTTTAATAACTGTTTGGGCCAGCATATTTATGATGAGAATTATTAACAAATCTGTCTTCAGTGTGCTACTGGTTCTATTTCAAGCATAAAATATTTTTGTGTTAGCAGTTGAAAAGTCAAATCATTGTGGTCAATATATTAATGTCAAAAATTTGCATTAACAATTAGGTGAGCAGTATGCCCATATCGTCATTCCTTTATAACTAACATTATTGCCACAAAATTTTTGTGCATAATGTAGATACTAAAGTTGACACTGTTAGTTGTGTGGAAGTAGCATCAAAATGGCCTTGTTGGAAAATTGCAAGTGGGTTTCCAAATTAGGGAAAAATCCTTGAGGTTATTTTGTGCCTTCACGGCTGCTAAAACAATGTATCCACTCAGCCAATCTGAGCTATTGACCAACAAGTTTGCAAAGTGCTTTCTTGGAAGTTAAAAGCCTATTTGCAAAGCGATTGCTGCTTGTGCAAAAATTTTCCATTTCAAACTGACACTGACAAACAATTTTGTGTGGAAGAAAATTCCATTTGTTGTAATTAATTCCAACACTATACTGCTGTTGTTCTAGCAACATATTTCAACTATCATCTTCACCATTCTTGTGACAAAGTGCAATATTTCCAAACTGTACATTTATTGCTGGGCAGTGGATAGACCACTACTTTCTATTAGGGTCTGTCAAAAAAACCTTGTGTCAAAATAAAAGGTATGGCACTTTTGTTTCCTATTTTTGGCATCTTTTTAAGCAAATTCCTGCAGCAATCAGGAAATACTATTGTGTGCATGCATTAAAACTGGCGAAAAGTGTAGCGCAGCATTTAATATTGTCTCTCCTTGCCTATAAAGTCATTTACATCAGTGCGATTGGTGTGTTAAATACATCCTATAAAATTTTCTATGGTTGGTGGTATTGAAATTAGTGTGAAGAATTTATTGCTAATTTTTATATTTTAGTGGCCCGAGCAATCCAAAACATTTTTTCTGTGTATACAATCTAGCACAAAGCACACATCGAATTTGTCGATCGTAACACTTAACTTCGAACAACGGAAAAACGGTGACTCTGCTTCGTTCTCCTTCCAGATTGTTGTCCCGCTCCTGTTAATGCAGCCAACCAGAAACAGATACTCGAGATTTTTGATAGCCTTCACCCCCGCTTTACGTGGTTGTTGGTTAAATCTCGGTATTGCACTTAGCAAAAAACATTGCCAACGACCTAATATCATACCGGGCGATGTATAGCGAGCACGAGCGCAAACTGTCTTTTGAATGTTATGTGTATTGTGTAGTACAGGGATTCTTAACCATGTGTACTTGCACCCTATTTGGTGTAAGGCAGGGGGAATGGGGCGGAAGGGGCCATGCCCCCAATTTCCAAATCGTACAACAAAGTAGGCTACTCCTGGAAAATACCTCAAAGATTAAGTTAGGTAACTCCCTCACCCAAAAAATTTTGGCCTGGCTACGCTATTGGTGTGAGGATGTTAATAGTTTTGTCATTTACACATTAGACCAATAAACGAAAGTTACAGAAGGAAATGCAAGAGGTTCTGACAAGAAAAAGGTGCAGTCCTCATGCCAAAAATGGAACTCCGTCCAGAAACTCGAAAATTTATTTAAAAAGGGACCAACCATTTCAGTTCAGTAGTAGTTAGTCAGCTCATTAGTAATTTACGAAGTAAATAGCCTTGACATTCCAAATTTTACTCCGGACAACATTTGTTTGCGATTGTCTTTATGTCATCACATGACCATCTGTCTACGTAACCTTTGGACTGATTATAACGTTGTGTGGACTTTGATCGGGGCGTTTCGCATGTCCATTTACTACAAGAGTTTAGTTGGTGAATACCAACGAGAAGGGCTAGTTTAGCACGGTTAAACGTAACTGGTGTGCTTAAGGAATGCCAGGCACATCATTTTGCGTGTAAAACGCAGATGTATTGTGCTATATTTTAAGTAAAGCAACAAACCTGACCTTTTAAAAAACAAATTCAGGTAAATGAAGTTCCTGCATGGTCTTTCGGTTAATAATTTAGCTTGAGATATTCAGCACTAAATCAAAATTATAGCTGCCAGAAACAATGATTTGTAATGAAAAAACAGTATTTATGTCAGTACTCCCAAAAGCAAGTTTGTTTTGTAATACAGTTATGTGCTTATTGCTTGCATAGTACCTTGAATGTTTCCTAGCTTAATTGTGTCTATTATGCTACAGTATTTCATTTTTTGCCTTATTTAAGACTTTACCTACAGTAGTTTTTTATGATCTACCCTGACCACAAAATTTTCAACCATAAGCACTGTTGTTTTAACCAGTTAATGTGCTGCAAATCAAGTGAACCCATAGTTTTGTAATCACCAATTAGACTGGTATTAAGACGTAAGAAACTAACTGAAGTAGTCCTTAATTCATCTTCGTCTACAGACTCAAACCATACCAACATTCTTTTATCCTTTGGATTATGACCAACCATGTACCCACAGATATCTTGCCTGTGTTTGTATATTTGTTTTAAAAAAGTTTAAAATATGTGGAAATTGTTAAGTAAAACCTGTGGAAATGTTGTCCCTCGTGTATCTCCACTCCTTGAGTATAAGCTGGCAGTATCAACTACTTCTACTGCATTAAATAATGCCAGGTGGAATTCTTCGGGAAGTGGAACACCACCAGAGTCAAAATCTTTTGTCATGAACTTGTTTCGTGGAAAACTTGCCACTGAACAAGTTCTGCCATATCCAAAGGCAATTACAGATGAAGAATCAGAATTTATAAAGTCTCTAATCGATCCAATTTATAAGTTTATGGTTGAAGTTAACAATGCCGCAAAAAATGATGAACTGGCTCAAATCGAAGACCATACATTGGAAGGGCTTAAGGAAATGGGTGCTTTTGGCCTTCAGGTTCCAGTGGACTTTAATGGTCTTGGCTTGACCAATACACAATATGCAAGGCTTGTTGAAGTAGTGGGAAGATTTGATCTTGGAGTAGGAATTGCTCTTGGTGCTCATCAATCAATTGGTTTCAAGGGCATACTGTTGTTTGGAAATCAGGAGCAAAAAGCAAAGTACCTTCCCTCACTTGCAACTGGTGAGAAATTTGCTGCCTATTGCCTGACTGAGCCATCAAGTGGCTCTGATGCAGCCTCTATTCAAACTAAGGCTGTCAAAAGTGATTGTGGCAAGTACTACACAATGAATGGTGGAAAGATCTGGATCAGCAATGGCGGCATTGCTGAGATTTTCACTGTGTTTGCAAAAACACCAGTACAACAACCAGACGGCACGACCAAGGATAAGATCTCGGCATTTATTGTTGAACGAGGGTTTGGTGGGGTCACTAGTGGACCACCAGAAAACAAAATGGGAATCAAAGCATCCAACACGGCTGAGGTGCACTTTGAGGATGTAAAAATTCCCGTTGAGAATCTTCTTGGAAAAGAAGGTGAGGGCTTCAAAGTGGCAATGCAAATTCTTAACAATGGGCGCTTTGGTATGGCTGCTGCCTTGTCAGGAAACATGAAAGGCATGATTGAGAAAGCTGTCGACCATGCCAGCAACAGGGTGCAGTTTGGATCTAAACTTCACACCTATGGATCAATCAAAGAAAAGATTGCAACAATGTCCATGCAGCAGTATGTAACTGAATCGATGGCTTTTATTATATGTGCAAACATGGATGCAGGCCACACTGACTTTCAATTAGAAGCAGCAATAAGCAAAATCTTTGGATCTGAAGCTGCCTGGGCTGTCGCTGATGAATGCATACAGATCCTTGGTGGAATGGGCTACATGAAAGATTGTGGTGCTGAGCGGGTTTTGAGGGATTTGCGAATCTTTAGAATCTTTGAGGGTACAAATGATATTTTGAGATTGTTTGTTGCACTCACGGGAATGCAGTATGCTGGAAAGTTTCTTGAACCCGTTTCCAAGGCAATGAAGTCACCAATCACAAACCTTGGAACCCTTGCGAGCTTTGGTACTTCCTATGCAGCTAAGAGAATCGGAATGGGCTCAGCACCTTCTGTTGCACAACATGCTCACTCTGATGTTGCAAACTCTGCAAACCTTCTCTCAAAATGCATCCTGCAGTTTGGTACAACATGTGAAGACATAGCTATCAAATATGGAAAGAAGTTTGTTGAAATGCAGTTTTTGCAAAACCGCATTGCAAATGCCACTATCGACATATTTGGAATGATGGCTGTTATTAGCCGTGCTTCAAAATCATTAAATAACAATGTGTCAAGTGCCAAAAATGAGGCAATAATGTGCAATGTTTGGTGCAACTCTGCTGCCAAAAGGGTTACTGACAACCTAAATAAGGTGTCTGACAGTGTTTCCCTCAAAGATTTCAAGGACATGGCTAAACTGTCAGATGTGGTTGTTGAAAACCAAGGCATTTGCCATGAGCATCCTTTGGGTTTCTAGTGGAGCCTATGTTTTGTTTAAGCATTTCCATTAAAATTTCATTTTTTTGTTGACACTGTGTTTGCATGTAAATAATATTTTGAAGGTTTTTGAGCAACTTCCAGATAGGTAGCTCTTTAAATCACTCAAGAGCAGTTAGTTCTATGTATTTACTTCTGTTTAAATATTGTTTTGTTTCATTGTTCCAATTCGATACATTTGTTTTCCAATTTTGAATGTGTGCTAAAGCCTGTTAAGATATTCTTTTCTGTTATTAAAAGGTAAACTTGTTTAAGTGTAAGCATGATATTTGTTGTACAACGGTTCACGTAGGTGGTATAATATTGGTGGTTGCCAGTTCAACAGACACAGGTATTTAAATCGCTACAAAATTGGCACAGGTCATTTTAGCACATAACATTTCTTTAAGGAAAGGGATTTTTTGCAGGCAGGACTTTTCCTTCACATGTCCCGAATCCCACTCTGTATCCATCACCTTGACAATAACCTGAACACAAGACAAAGAAGAATTTTAAATAATGTTTTGTTTACCTTGCATTCAGTAAACATTTTCATCCAATGACACAAGACTTGAATAAAACCAAGTCACTGGGTTCAAGTTGTTAAAAACAGGTGTAACACTGGTTTGGTTTTCTAAAACTGGTGACCTCACCTGACAAAATCACATTGTCCCCATCTTTCAAAAACTTTCTGGTATGTGTGCCACCCAAATCAATGGTTTTGGTCCCTTTCCAACACAATTCAAGCATGCTTCCATAACTTGATGGTTCCTGTTACATAAGTCAAAACTCTGTTTAAAAAGCACCACTCACTGTATATCTTTGAATTGCATTTACTTCTCCACTTATTGTTCCTGATGCATATAGATCTCCTGTTTGGGAATTGCATCCATTCACAGTGTGGTGGGCTAACTGCTGTTTCATTGTCCAGTACATGTACTACAAAAACAGAAAAACTTTAAGAACGCGACCACAAGTCAAATATGTATCTATTTAAAAAGTTTCAGTAATAATATTTGGCTTTGGAAGAGACCTGTTTACAGTAAAATGGCTTTCCTGAAAAAAACTTATCAGTAGTTATCAGTGTTTTGTGCTACTCGCCAAAACTAACCTTAAAATTGGAGTTAGTTATTACACTTGGTTCTTGCATTTCTTCTCCTGCAAAACATTTATACACTTTAGCTAAACACTCAGATATCAATTTTTTGACATAACAACTTGCCTTGAATTGCCACTGACAGCTTGATATCAAAAGTGTACTTGTCATCATGCTTAAGGTATGGTAAAACAGGTACATCATGTTCCATATTGTCTACTGCAAATGGAGCCAGAGCTTCCATTGTGACAATCCATGGGGAGATTGATGTTCCAAAGTTTTTGCCCAAAAATGGTCCAAGTGGGACATACTCCCATTTTTGAATATCACGTGCTGTTGAATATGACTTTAAAAAATCTGTTTTGTACAAATGAAAAACTTGTGTCTACCTGACCAGTCGTTTACAAGAACCATCCCAAAAATGTGTTCCTGTGCTTTGCTGATGGGAATGCTGGAGCCAAGTTCATTGCCAACCCCAACAAAAAATCCCTGTTGTGTACATAATTGTCACACCATATCTTCTTGTCATTTAAAAGTATAACAATACATGTTGCTTACCATTTCCAATTCAAAGTCAAATAATCGACATGGGTTAAAGGTTGGTGGTTGGTCATCTGCTGCCCGTGTTTGTCCACATGGTCTCCTTACTGGTGTACCAGACACAATTACTGAGGAGGCCCTTCCGTGGTAACCCACTGGAATGTGTTTCCTTTAGAAATTGTTTTGTTTTTACTGATACTGATCAGTCGATTCATCTAGTTAAGAAATGTAATTGTACCAATTTGGCATAAGGGCATTTTCTTTTCCTCTAAACATCGTCCCAACATTTGTTGCATGGTGAATCGAGGAGTAAAAATCTGTGTAATCTCCAATGGTAACAGGAAGATGCATAGTTGCATCACATTGTTTCACAAGGGCCCTAAATACGAAACAAGTCCTTACAGTATGGTGTTGATGCTTTTATCTAATTACATAAATATTTAAACCTAAAAAAATATAACACATGCATGTTTTAGAAACAGATTTTGAAGTAATAGGCTTACACCATGTGGTACAAACCAACCTTTTCTGTAGATTTGCATCATCACGCAAAGTTGGGTTCTCAGCACTTAAAAGGGACTGCAAAGTAGCTCTTGCTTCTTTCCATGCTTCATGTCCCAACTGCATAAACTTGTTCAGCGTGGGCTGTTAAATGTACAAGCATGTTTTTTTTTGCTAAAAGACTCAGATTCAAAATTAGGAAGTGTCACACAGTACCTGATTAAACACATCTCTTTCTTGGCTCAAAATAGGACCAGAAAACAAATTAGATACTTCCTTTAATGCCAAAATTTGATCTCCAATTGCAACTCCAATTTGTGGGGCCTAGGATTTGCACATAAGTAGTCACAAAGTTGTGCATGGCTGTAAGACACATGTCATGCACACTTACATTATTACCCACAGAAAACACTCCATAGGGTAAATTTTGCAGAGGAAAGTGACTATCTTGGGGTATTTGCAAAAATGACATGATGTTTTGATAAGATTTCAAAAACGTTGCGAAAAACGATTTTACAGGAAACAAACAGGTATATCTACAGTGTTTTACAAAGTAAAATCTGGATAAAACAACTAACCATCTGGTCATATCAGTTTTTAGTTTTTACCGACCAGATGTTTGTAATCTGTACACATTACCAAAACCATCTCTTTTTTAATATTTCCACGTGTTTAAGCGTTGTATTAAAATCGGAAGGTGCATGCCTTCGGCGATGTGTGCTGAATTGCTGAGATCACGTAACTTTGATTGATATTTTCTGTTTCCAAACTGCAGAAAGATCCTTGTTAACCGGATCATTATCTCCGCCTTTATATAGTCTGTCCTACATTCGAACTATTCCATGAAGCAGCTATCAGGTTTCTGCGTATTGCCGAATTCAACATGCTTACACCTCCTTTGCGATACCACTTCTTGATTGGTTTTAACATGTGGGCGTGTCTCAACCTTGTAATTTTATCACACAAACTGTGGGTTGATCGTCACCATAGCAAAAAGTAGTAACGTAACAACTTATTTTGATATTATTTTAAAATACTGTGAATAAAAATTATTACAAGTTAAAGTGGAAGAAAAGACGTGAGTTGTCGTTTTTTGTCCTAAATTTTATTTCCATGGCAGTACGGTACGGTACTGAGCCAATGGCGTAGCCAGCACAAAACTTGGGGTGGGAGGGGGCAAGTAACCCAACCTAATGAAAAACTTGTTTTTTCCAGGAGTAGTCTACTTCAATGTACAATTTTGAAATTTGGGAGGGGCTATGGCCCCTTTCGCCCCCCCCCCCTCCTTGGCTACGCCCCTGTACTGAGCTGTGCCTACCACATTCACGTTCTTTGTTACGAAGGGCGTACCGCACCACCGCACCGTGTCTTTTGAAAATGTTTGCTACGTACCGTACCGTACTGTCGTTTGATTGTTAAGGATAAGATGCACCGGTACGTTTTGAATTGTGCGTACCACGTATAGCCTACCTAGTTGCAAAGGACGTACCGTACCGTCCTTGGTGTCCACACTGACCGCAACAAAAGGTTTAAATTTACATTGCGCAAATTTCTTCGTAATATGGTTACATTGGATCATACCTAACCCAGCAGACACACGACGTCAATTCGACGTCCAATCGGAGTCGAAATACGACCAATTTAGATCTTCGGTCGCCGCCTGTCCCAAATAACTACGTCCATTCGACGTCCAATTTTAGTACATTTCAGACCAAAATTAGGAGTCTATGTTCATACGTTCATTAGACATACATATGTGGTCGAAATAGGGACCGAAGTCGCATATCCAATTTTTGGACATTTTTGTACTTCGTATGGCGGTCAAAATAGCATAGATTTTACGTCGGTCGGTGAGTTTCATAATTTCGACGTCGAACGACGTAGATATACCTACCGAATATCGACGTTTATATTAAGTCACAAACGGCACGTTGCAAAACAGTCGAATTTTGGTAAATTTTAGTCGGTCCACAAAGAACTAGTTATCGACGTCCAAGGACGTTGAACTCTTGACTTATTACCGACGTCAATACTTGTCCATCTTCAGCACGTCTCGAAACAGTCGAATTTTGGTAAATTTTAGTCGGTCCATAAAGAACTAGTTATCGACGTCCCAGGACGCTGAACTCTTGACTTATTACCGACGTCAATACTTGTCCATCTTCAGCACGTCGCGAAACAGTCCAATTTTGGTCCTTTTTTTGTCGGTTGTTAAAGTAGTTATGGACGTCCAATGACGTTGAAATCTTAACTAGCTACCGACGTCCAGAGACGTTAAACTCTTAACTGATTGTCGATACCAATTTTGTCCATTTTCAGTTTTGACATTAAGGTATGTATTTAATATGATTTTTTAAACAACATCTTCTGACTTATAGCTTGTTTGAAAAGGCTTGTGGTGCAAAGTGACAATCTCTTTTTTGCGAATTTAACATCAAATTTGTCATAACGCGCTAACTTCCGGCAGCGCTTTTCACCGTTGCTACTCCCTTGATGCGTAATCTGGTATTCGTCATTTTCCGCCCACTTGCTTTTGTCTCGAGTTTGAATTTTTGTTTGGCGCGCCGACTTCTCCCGCACAAAATCGGTGACGTAATATTTCCCGCGCAAATCTCATGGAGTGCGGGAAAGGAAGACAGAAACGTAGAAAGACACATGTGAGGTTAGAGTTGTTTTTGTCACGGTTATTATCGCAGTTGGTGTTCATTTGTTTTCAGCGCCAAACGTGCACTTAAGCATGGTGTATTGGAGACGATATAGAAGATTAAACAAAGCTGTTAATGCTATGTTTGCACCATCATCAAGTGATAGTGACTGTTTGTCAGGAAAAGATACGTCTCATGAACATGGTCGCGCTGTGGCATTAAAAGAAGGTACGCATGACGATGGCAGTCAGGCTACTTCAGAGTTGATTTGGATGATCACTACAAGAGTGACTCCTCAACTATGTGCACTAGTGAATGCTTATTGACAGATACAGTGGCAAAACCATTTAACGAAACTTTGCAGGAAGAACTAACAAACTGGTCTATTAAATATAATATCACACGTGGAGCTGCAACTTCTTTGTTAAAAATTTTGGAGCGAAATGGATTGGGTACTCCAAAAGATGCCAGAACATTACTACGAACACCCAGGACAGTAGAGACAAAGCATATATGTGGAGGTGATTATATATACTTGGGTTTAAAATGTGGCCTTAAAAAAGTTTTAAATGACCAGTGGTTTTTAAATAATAACAAAATTTTGTTAAAAATTGGTGTTGATGGTGTCCCTCGTTTCAAATCGAGCAACTGTCAACTTTGGCCTATATTGTGCATGGTAAATGATTTGAAACCATTTGTTGTTTCATTATTTGTTGGAAACAAAAACCAACACCTGTTGCTCAATTTTTGAATGATTTTCTAACAGAATACAAACAATCAAAAACAAATGGATTTGAGCACAAAGGCAAAAAATATGATGTTGAAATTATAGCCTTTGTATGTGATGCACCAGCTAGAGCATTTTTGAAATGTGTAAAAATCACAATTCGTACTATGCTTGCGAGCGCTGTACCATAAAAGGCTCATGGAATGGGAGAGTGGTTTTTAATGAGCAAAAAGCTTATCCCAGTAGGTGTGATGATGAATTTAATGAGTTAACATATAACCATGATGAACAACGGCATCAAGTGTCTGTTTCTCCACTGATTGATTGCAACATTTCCTGTGTTAATGGATTTTGTTTAGATTACATGCATTTGGTTTGTCTTGGTGTGATGCGCCGGATTCTTGTATTTTTAAAAAGAGGTCCAAAATGTTGCAGACTTTCAACTTCTCAGTTAAATCAAATATCTGACAAGTTAATAATGCTCAATGGCAAACTTCCCAGGGAATTTGCGCATCAACCACGATCTTTATTGTATTAAGACCAGTGGAAAGCAACTGAATTCCGGCAATTTTTGCTATACAGGGGCGGTTGTGCTAAAAGGAATTGTTAAACGCAATACCTACATTCATTTTATGACACTGTCAGTTGCAATAGCCATTCTAGTAGATCCAAACAGTGAAAGCCGAAGTAAATTTCTTCCATATGCCAACAGCCTTTGCAACTATTTTGTAGACATGTGTAAAAAGATATATGGTGATACATTTACTGTCTATAATGTTCATTGCTTACGTCATTTGAGTGATGATGTGAGATATTTTAAATCGCCTTTGGATGATATTTCCGCCTTTCATTTTGAAAATCATTTGCGTACTCTAAAAAAGTTTGTTCGAAATTGCAAAAATCCGGCTGTACAAATATTTAATCGCATTTCTGAAATTGATAATGCCACTCTAATCCAACCTAAATTGACTTCATTTTCTTATATATCTGCATCACTTAAAGATGGGTGTTTTTCTCTTGGAAATGGTAGCTTTGCAATTGTTAAAGAAGTAAACCCATCAAGTTTTCTTTGTAGTATTCTGTCATCAANTGGGTGTTTTTCTCTTGGAAATGGTAGCTTTGCAAATGTTAAAGAAGTAAACCTATCAAGTTTTCTTTGTATTATTCTGTCATCAAGTAAAGTGGATTCGTATTTTGTGCAGCCATGTGATTCGCGACTTTTAAATATTTATTTTCCAAGGTGCCTGGAGTCTAAAACCATTCGAAATTTGAAAAATTGTGATTTAAAGTGCAAGATGGTTTGTCTTCCATGTGCAAATGGATATGTTCTAACCCCTTTGATTCATTTTAACTAGAAATCTAAATAAATCTAAGATAAAAGCATGAGTCTGCAATGGAGCCGTGCTGTGTGGCTGGAAGGTTCGATCAAAGAGGAGTATGTGACTCCTTCGGTTTGGATCATAGATCAAAGTGTCTTTTGGCCTCCAGTTGGCAGCAATCCCGTGAAACTCATGAAAACTCTTGAGACTCCAACATCTGACTGGCGCAAATTTCCACTTGTGAAGATAAAAACAACGTCAGGTTGTATATACTATTTAATATGCTTGAATTATTTCTGACTGCAATCATTTCAGACCTCCGAATTAAGTAGTTGTGAAAAGTATGGGGAAACTACTGAAGTAGACCAATCATCTGAATCAGAAGAAGAAGTTCTTCCCTCCTGTCGAAGAAGAAAAAAACAATATGCAGATTGTATTATGGGAGATATGTCGTTAACACAAGGAAAAAGAAATGCAAGAAATGGTAAAGATTTTAAAGTTTCCTGATCCAACTGTTAAATAGAGTGATGTGCTCAAATACCTTCGTCAAATAGCAATCACAGTTATTAAAGCAACATTGTGTTATGTAGCAATATTTCATCTGTAGCAAAAAATCAATTGTCAATATAAGCCATTTGGGGGATTTGCTTTACTACTTTTTGTTGTCTGACAACATGATTTGCTATCAATACGTCAACTTATTAAATGTGAATTGAAGAACAAATGGAATCGGATAATTCAGAACCGGATTTGGTTCCTTCAGTTCCTAATGTACCTGTGGCTGTGGGTGAGATGAACAACCAATATTTTAACGGAAAATATTTTTACTGGTTGTTTGAAAAGTTGCAACGGTTCAGAAGCTTGGGCTATAACTGCTATTGTCAATGTCAGATATTGCCAAGTAGAAATTTGCGTTATTAAAAACGCCGCTTGGAAAAAAGGTTCGACGTCGCCTTCGAGGTAACACGGTGACCATTTTTTTAATAACCTCATAACCCTCGTGAATTCCAATACTTCACTCTTCGCAAATACCAACGTAACAAGGTTTACTGCCAACCACCTTTTTTCGTTGAGCAGTAAATTCATGTTACTCTTTTTCACGTCAACATTAACATACATGCTACAGATACACTTTGGATAAATAGTGCAGAAACAAATCTTAAGTTCAGATCGCACACTTACACGCAATGTGTGTGATTACAACTGTTCCTTTATCCATTTCCATTTTGAAACAAGCTGTTGTCCGCAGCCTTTTTTGATTGATATTGGTGTTGCCCACGAAGACATGTATACGAGTACGACAGTTCAGTTGACCGTTNGTTCCTTTATCCATTTCCATTTTGAAACAAGCTGTTGTCCGCAGCCTTTTTTGATTGATATTGGTGTTGCCCACGAAGACATGTATACGAGTACGACAGTTCAGTTGACCGTTGAAATTTTACCCTGCAGTATTTTTGATGCATTCGACACAAACGAAACAGTTTTAGGGCATATAGCCTACATAGTGTCCACACGTTTGGGCATACTACATTTATTATTGACTGTGGTTATTGTTGTTTTACGAGTTTACAGCTATATAGGCTACATAAAATCTTTAAAACGAGTAGGCGTTTCTACTTTTCATTAAATATGGACATTAAAGTACCTATATGTTTTTACAATTGATACATACAGGAGCGTAGAAAACAATATTGGTTTTGTCGTGACGAATATTCAAGAAAATCTCCTTACATCGGCAAACAGCCATTCATCAGGGGTACTTTTCATTCCGAGCGCGGCGCGGTAACAAAAATGATTCACTTGCCTTCGACCTGGCAAAACGAGTTCCTGTTGACGTGACGTAGCACCTTAACTTCAACCTTTTTTCCGACGCTTCTCTCATCGGTGTGAAAGGAGAGAGGTCGAATCTTCCCCTCGCCGGCAATTAGCGTTAGAGGCGCATTCAGTGAGTGTTGAGCGCATCAGCTTGCCATTACTAATTGTAGCCTTTACTGTAAGACTGAAAGTATTGATGGTGTGCGGCCTTTGTTGCAGGCGATATTATTTTCAAAAATACCAACTACTTTAACACACGTAAGTGTAAGAGTAAAAAATTGCAACATGTCTTGGCCCCAGCACAGTCTCGTGTTGGGTGTCATGGCAGTGTTAACTGCAAGTCTGATTGCAAACGTAAATGCAGTAGACGGTTCAAACGGGAACATTATTTGCGAACCGACTGCTTTTGACGGTTACACCATTGAAGATGGACAACGTTGTCGTTTTGCCGCCACGGCTCCGGCCCTGGTGCAAATGCAAGCGTTGTTCGTGGACGGAATTCTGGAAATCGGCGAGGCTTTTTCGAGCTCCACGCCACCACCAGTCCGGGTGATCAAAGTAAGTTCATCAGTGCAGCTTCTGTGTTAAGTGCTGATAGAACAAATACTAAACTATGTAGCGTTCTAAAATGGTACGTTTACGTTGTTGCTCATAGACTACAAGTGAACGGTTCAGAACGCTCTTAACTTGAGCAAACAGTATTTTTCTCGTTGGTTATCGTCACCCCGTAATAAAAGTTGTAAAATATTCGACTGCGTATTGTTTCAACTCTATTATCGCAGTTAAAAACGTTTTTAAGAACATCCATGTTGACGCCAAACACTAAACGCACATTA
>QXVZ01026117.1:0-10994 GCA_008931825.1 Phallusia fumigata
CCGTTGAGTGCCCAGAGACCGTGTAAAGTTGGAAAAAACATAATTTTCGTGAGTAGTGCGTCTTTGGATCCATTGGCGGAACCGTAATGTTTCTTTTTTTGACGAGCATTGTTGGTGTATCACATTGTTCAGTGTTTGCAGAAAGTGGTTCGAGTTTTGTATGTGTAATTGCCTTGTCGCGTCGCAGAGGTCTTTACTTTCTTCTTCGTTCCCTCCAGTGGTTACGTTTTGCCACTGGCCCAATGTGGTAGGTTTATCAGGTGTTGACGCCATTTTAATTTTTACGTCCAGCTGCTTAACGCTTTGTAGCAATAGCGGAATATTGGTATCGTATCGTTCAGTAAGGTTGCTTACAGCTTCGGCAAGCGTCGAAACGTTCACCTGTCTTTCCAAAGTTTCGATTCGTGACAGGTTCTTGGCTAGGCTTAGGGCATGGGAAAGCTGATTTGAAACCCTTGTTGAAATTTCCGACACACATTCATTAACGGCTAAATCGAATTTGTCTTGTAGTTTCATGTCGGCAATTTCGTTCTGAATAAGACCAAGTACTGTTTGCTTCGTAATGCTCGATGTTACGTTAGATTTACTTTGTTGGAGGTTGGTTTGCTCTTGCTTGATAAGTAGTGCAGTCCAGTTTGTAAGTGTAGAATTATAATCGAGTAACACGTTTGTTTGTTTTTCGAGTTTCTTCTGTATTTCCAGTTTGGTGCGATTCACCTTTTCTTCAATGCTTGCAATTCGTTTTAGATTTACAGTTTGTAGCAATGTCATTACCTGGGTAACAACTTCTTCAGTAATACTTTTCATCACTTCTGTTGTAATATTTGGGCTGGTACTGATATTTTCCGTCACGGTTTTTGAAACAGTTGGCTGTTTCGTGAAACCGACGTCGCTGTGATCTGACTGGTTTTGTGGTGAACCACTGTGATGGAGACCAGAATTGTTTGCAAGGGCTTGTCTAATCATTTTTTCTACATGTCTCGACAGTTGCGCAGATGCATTGGCGCTTTCCTGCCTATTTAACATTACAACCTTAGCAAGTTCGTCCAGCTGTTTTCTTACTGCGTTATATTTGGCGTCCAGGTGATCTTTCACCGCATTGACATGTTCCTTGACATCGAACAAATCTCGCAAGGTACATTCTGTGCACTCAGGACCAAATCGACGCTCGTGCCTATTCGCCGTTGTACTTGCAGCCGTATACGTATGTGTTGTACTCTCTGTCGTAGTTGCGTATTGCAAACGGATGTCTTCTTCCTGCGTCGGCGTCGAGGTTTGGGACGCGAAGTGCCAAATTGTGCCGGCAATGGCCACAACGACGACACACAGCCCGATCGCCATCGCCATTTTCCTGCAGGATGTTTTTCTTGAAAGGAACTTTCTGTAAAAGAGTCGACGAAAGGTCAGAATCCTGAAAACGTCAGTTACTGTCAAGATCTTTCCTGTTATTATTAGAATCGGGTGCGGCATGCTATAATTGCTAACATATAACTTGCATACGCTAAGTTTATCGGCCAATTTGTGGTATACAAGTTGGATTTGGCTTCTTGACATATTACTTTTTATTTATGTCAAACAGGCAAAACATTAACCAAATACCCAACGATCCTTTCACGTACATGGAATCGGCTTAAATGTTATGCAGGCTTTCGTTTAGCTGGCTAAATTACCTCCATCTTCCGGAATCACTTGCGGCGTTTGATCTCTCCGTGTAGCTCAAAGTTTCCGTGATGTTGGTAAAATGCATATTTTCCCTCATAGGCCCTGACTTATCACAAATGCATGCAACCTTCGACAAACTACTGTCTTATCTGTCTTCCTGATTCTCATGTCTTCAAAGGGAGTATGCACTAGGATCCACCAACACGTTATCGAAAGTCTGTTGTTGTATTTGACCACGAATTACACCACTGCTGCTGAAGTGCATAGCGATGCTACCAGATAGATCGACGCCCCGCACCAAAAGCGCAAGCGTTAACTGGAAGTTGGTATGAATGTTGGTCTCGGACAAAGGGGAACTTACTTAGCTGTTACAAACATGGTCGCAATGTATCAAAAATGTCGGTTCGGGCGAATCAAGTGAAGAACTTTTCAACGATGAAGAACTACGACAAGAAAATTTTAGTGTTTGCCGCCGAACGACCAGCGGCCCGTGCCAAACAAATACGAAGAGGCGAACAAGACGAGAGAATATTAAAAATATTAAACAGGTCAACACGTGTACGAGTAATACTTGATTTGCGCGGCGCAATGTAAACAAACAAAATCAAAACAACAATACATTAAAAAACAATATGTTTCTGTTTTACAAACAACAAAAAAATAACAACAACTGTGCAAGTGGAACAATTTCTGCGGATCGCCGGTGCTCTTCGGCCAGTCATCGGCGTCCTCTGTCGCCCTGGAGCCGAGAGCCTTCCTACCTCGAAAGCGGATTTACAGTGCCAAATACATACGATCCCATTGGGATCCCTCGAGTGGCGTGTGATCACGCGCCAACAAATATTGATTCCGGCAGAAGACGCGACGCAACTTCGTGTAGTAGTCTGGCGTATATTGAAACGCCTTGGTCGCGGGGTTGTATCGCTGATTGGCTCGTAATCGGACCCGCCAACGTCAAGCGAATACTGTGGTAAAGTCGTACGGGCCACATGACCACGTGACTTAACACGTCACTTTCAATCGCCGCATAGCAAGAAGCAGCGGCTTCATTGACGATAATGGTGCCGTGCGTGGTGAGAGGCGCGTAAGCACCGGTGTTCGACGTTGTCAGCTCGACGCGCACGATTTTTTGCGGTCGCATGGGGGCGCCAATGATCGGTGAACCCCTGTCGTCGTTGGGCAGTTCGAACAGGTATTGGCCGGTTTGAACCCTGCCGGCGAACGTCACGGTCGGCGTTGAGATTATGCGGGATTCATTGAAGCTCGTCCGCCAAGACGTGAACTTAAAAGCGTTCCACACGCTCAGCGGGCGTTCGGCGTTGATCTCCTCCTTGTCGAATGACACGTACACCAGGTGGCTGGGCGTTAAACGCAATTCTTTGCCGGTTTCCGTTACAATCGAAACATAATCCCGGTGAAAACTGCGGTCGGTTTGTAAATCCATGAAAGTCAGAACCGTATCGGCGACGACGTTTCCCCACCGGTCAACCGACAGTACTTGGTCGCCTTCTCGAAGTTTCGACATCGGAACCTTTTCGCCACTGGGGGTCACTGCTTCAGCGTCGCCAGGAAAACACCGACCGTGGATCGATGGATTGACCTCATCCTGATCTGCAATGAAAGCAAGCACTTTTTGAATACACGTCCTTTGAATTGACGACTCCCGTGAGTTTACATGTGTCACATCTTATCTTGTATTATTAGCCATTCGCGTGCGTAGTTGGCACGAAACGATGCTATAGTCCGTTGTGGTCAGCCGCAGTGCTCCTTTGCGAAACCGTTCATCACCCTTTAGTGTTTTTACAAAGCAGGCTGTGCCGAGGAAGATCAACAGGCGCCTCGCTCAGTCACTTCAACTCCAACTAAAGCGAGTGCGATTGATCTCGCCACGAAGTCGTGTTATTCATCGCAGCGACGAGACTGCACGTGGCAGAATTCGCTCCGCGGCGGCCCCCGCTCGATCCGCCGCTAATCCTTCTCCGCTGGCTCCTCCGTCGGGCGCAGTGCCTTGTAACTGGCGATTTGTTTTCATTAATCGATGCCTGACACAATGCCGCGCGATGCGAGACGCCCCAGTCGGGACTGACATATTTTCTTTAGGGATAACGGTCGTGTTGGCTGCGGCTTATACCAACGCCTTGCTTGCGTACATTCCGTTGTGGCATCTTTGCGACATTTTCGCACGCCTTACCGTTAAATAAACCTTTTTTGATGTGAGAGCCCCTCGCGGTGTAGCTACCTAATCCTGTAGCGGTTCGAAGCGTAAACATAACTCAGCATCCCCGCGTGGTTACTTACACTTGGCGAGGGTGTAAAGTGTCATTGATCTCGATTACTTCATTTCCGTCGCATGGTAACACCATCAAGCCCCAGTTCCCCGAATCATACATATTGCTTTGTTTTGGTCGGATCGAGTGACTCACGTATATTGTTGCCGTCGGGCCGCTCGGTGGTCAATGATTTACGTGCCGTTGCCGCGGCGCCCCGTCTTTTTTGACGTGCCACTTTGCAACCCTTCAAGCCAGCGGACATAATCGACTTATACATTGTCGACTTTGCATGAAATATTAATGGATTGCAATCACGGCGTAGGAAACTTAGGCGCACGTCGTGTCGCCAGCCGCCGAGTGTTTGCTCGCACCATGCGCCGAATCGCGGCTCGAAATCGAAAACTATGCTCTAATGGCACGGAAGAACGTCACCCACATCAGCGCACCATAAACACGTCCATTAGGATCGCCAAATGACGCCCTGACAGTCACGGAGCGAAGGCAATCAAACAACTACACAGCGACAACCCAAAAAGGCCTGTATTTACCGCCACCACACCGTAACCAAATATTTATTCGCGCGTCGAAGACAAGGTCATTTACCTGGTGGCCCCGCGTGCAAGTTACGTAAGCGTTGAGCTGAAGTCGTGGGAACAGGCGCGGGGTTTAGGGGTGGCATGCGACAGCTTGACTTCCCAAAGAAAACCTACATGTCCCGAAAGTAAGTGATCCGCCATCAAGAGCACCCCGGGTCCCCCGGCGAACAATGCCATACTCGAACACGGGTGAACCGGCAACGAGGAGTGCGGGCGAGCTGGTTCACTTGTCATGGCGAACAGCCTGACGAAACTATTCACAAATGGATTCGCGGCTCCGTATGGGCAAATAGTTGTCGCTGAGCATACAAGGTGGGGCCGGGAGTGGCCGAAGCCCGCGTTGGAGTGCTGTGATACACAAGCATCTAGAAGTTTTTTGGCGTGTAGGCGAACTGGCAAGAGAACGTGCGGATGGAATCGGCCGCATCATTCCCTGACGTCGATAGTTGGGCGCTAATTTCAGTCACGCGCTTAGGTCGCACCCGCGCGCTTCAATAATTCCCAAATTAGATTTTTCGATGCGCGGCTCCGATCGGACTGCATTCCGACAATCACTCTCTTTAGTCGGCGACCTGATGCGCGGCCTTTCCACAGCCAACCCCGGAAACGGCAACAGTTGCTTCTTTTGCCTCTGTGCGCGCGCCACACTTACCGCGCACCGATTCTGCCATATATCAACACGAAGACAATGTATTGGCGTTGACCTGTCCCGTAACGTTCATCGCTCGTCATACCCGCGGGGTCAAGGGTCGCCGGCGAAAGGTCACCGCTTGTTTGTTTTCAAAACAACGTCATGCTTTGGTAAGCAGCCGCCGGTTTGAGGTTTAACGATGGCGCGCTCTTGTGTTTGACCGCACTCGTCCCGGCAGCGTATTGTCTAGCGACTGTCAACAAACAACGCGGGACGTGGAGACAAACACATTCCACGTGTCCTTGCGCAATTTCCAATGCCTTCGGCATTTGGCACATATCAGAACATTTGCTCGCGCCGGCAGTCTTGGGCGCCTGCTAGGCCTAGGCAGGAGCGTATCCCAAGCAAAGGTGTTGTATCGGAAACAAGGCGCACTTGTACGTTTCCGGACAATCGTTTACCTGATCTTACTGAGCAATGGACGTAATGTTTCGATTCGTAGTGGACCCAATCAAACCCCGCATCGTAGGCGAGCCGAGCCAAGTAAGGGTAGTCGGATACATCTCCGTTCACCAGGTTGATATCAACGGCCCTCCCTGCGCAAAAACATCGGGTTTGTCACCAAATACGAGCGTGTGTGACACGTTCAGAAACAGCATCCGCTTGTTCCAACATAGACCCAATTATAGGACAAAAATGACACGTAATTTGTTGCCTGTTTTAATGTTGTTCTTTGACATGACAAGATTTTTTGACCCTAACCTTCGTAGTGGAGAGAGTTGGGGCCGTGGCTACCTTCCGGTGCCCATGCTTCCGTCACCCTCAGCTTTGAGTTCATCGTGTTGGTGACCAACAGCGCTAGTGAAAGGAGTTTATCTTCGCATCGCTAAAAACAGAAAAATACAGATCGTTGACTACTTGCACTTGTCCGAACGTAAACGCTGTACGTCAATCATGAAGGAAGTTTAACACCCAAAAAAGCAACTTCTTTCGTCGGGTTTCGGTGTTGGCAGCGCGTTTTAAGAGCGCCGAAAGACGGTAATGGTTTGACAGTTACACACGCGCTCTGTCGACAGCCGAAGGGCGACGAAGCAGTTGACAGATGACGAAAAGCGGAAGAAATTAGCGTCGGGGGGCTTATTTGATACGCTCGGTTTAACATACAAGCGTGCTGGACGACGCGGCAGCCTGCATCACACAGAATACAAAACCACGCAACAAAAAGCTCTTTCGGAGGCACGATGCGTGTGTAACAAAAGGCAGTTAGGGATCCCAGTCCGCATGAAACGCGGCCATTTTCGTTTGGAATTTGTTGTGACACATGCAAGGGGCGTGACACTCCCGCGACTCATCCGCGCCGGCTCCTTCAAACTCAACCAGCCGCGTCCCAGTTATGACGTTTAATTTTCGCGAGGCGTTCTCGTTCGCTGGCCGCGTGAGGCCGGGCAAGGGAAAGTCNGAGGCACGATGCGTGTGTAACAAAAGGCAGTTAGGGATCCCAGTCCGCATGAAACGCGGCCATTTTCGTTTGGAATTTGTTGTGACACATGCAAGGGGCGTGACACTCCCGCGACTCATCCGCGCCGGCTCCTTCAAACTCAACCAGCCGCGTCCCAGTTATGACGTTTAATTTTCGCGAGGCGTTCTCGTTCGCTGGCCGCGTGAGGCCGGGCAAGGGAAAGTCTATTAGCGGCGACCTGCGACGGCTAATGTTCCAATCGGCCTCGACCGCGAAGCTTCGAGACTCGTGCGCGCATTAGCCTCTAACGTGGAATTATTCGCAGCGGATTGCAGTAGGGGAATTTATCGCCGTTTCGCCACAACTGTCATATTAGCAATCCACTTGCTACGCCCCGCTGTGTGAGAGGCCGGTAGCCGCGCCCCAGTTTTGTTTAGACATCTCAGCGATTGCGCGTTGGTGGACCTACTATTTCTGACCATGCGGTCATAGTAATACGCGCTTGTGCGCCGCGTCGTGACGACGAAATGACACATTGTAAATATATTTAAATCGCGCCTTGCCAGGCTGCGACAAAGCTGGGCGAAACGCGGAAGGAATAACCGACCGGCCGTGGCACCAACGCTGTATTTAAAGCAAACGCTGATGAGGCGAATAAATTGTCAGCTGCCTTAAGTGTGTCACAATTGAACGGCGTGCAATTACTTTTGTTTGGCGACCGACTTGACAGGCCCAGGCGTACGAGCGGACAAATGTTCATTGTGAGATTACACTCGCCCGGGCGACCAACCCGATAATTACACGTGCGAAGGGAAACGGTATTTAACAATAATGTTTTACCAACTTACACCCAAATGCCGGCCAGCAGTCAATGCCTGGTTGTTCCGTGTGGCGAGAATTGGCCCTAATTTTTGCGTTCATTTAAGTTAAACCGAACGACGTTGACCGCAAATTCCGAGCTCGAGCACGAAGCGATCGCTTTCCTACGACAGTTTCAAGCACTTTCGATCGCCGATCAATACCCCAAGTACAAGGCGGTTTTGTCATTGATTTTTAATTTCGCCAGCAAAACAACGTAAATCGGCGTGTTTGCACAACGGAAGGCATTTATCCGACAAGCGACGGCGCGCGCTTTTGATGCCTGATACACAAGTCGGCCGAGCCACTCGGCAGAGGCTCTACCCGTGACGTTACATTGCCTGCTATCAGAGTCGCTGGTATAGCAGGTCAAGCACTCGGGATAATGATGCTACTCGATCGCGCCCGTCCCCAGGTTCCCACTAATATTGATCTCAAGTGCGCATTTGTAAATACAACACGTTTGCGGCTTCGAACACGCGAACGGGGGCCAGATGACGGTGCTACCGAATTGCCATTGCCTGCGTAGCGTTGCAACTCACACAAAAGCAACCCGATCGGATCCGACTCGGCAAAGGCCATCGGAAGGTCCCGTCGAGGGTGGAGCGAAATATTCCCACGTCAGCTGGCATGATTAGCCATGGGGCGGCAATGTTTGTGAGACATGCAATTAGCTGCGTAATTTCCAACTCGTGACAGTGACGTCACGCAGCGTCACAAACCGATTTTCAGGGAGTGGGGTCTATACGGCGACAACACGCCGCCGCTGGGTCGCCAAATTATTGCCCACGTGACACGACTTCATTATGAGCTATTATACACGTGTAAAGGTCCCGTATACCTATGGATATATAGGTCGGAGACCTTAGGCGCCCGTGAGGTTGTCCGATGGATGAACCGTCGACCGTGAGAAAAGAATCGATCTAATATACCTCGGGGCACTTCTCGAAATTCAAAATGGCGACAAATGGTGTTAGGTGCCCAATAATGCTTTGTCGTCGCAGCGGCACAATGAGACAAGTTTGAGCATCTGTTAGGTGTGAAAACTCTCATTGATCTTGGCCGAAAGTGGCGCGGCGCAGAGGGCCCTAATACTTTGATAGTTAGCTAGAAGACATAACATCACCGGCGCATGGGTCCCACCGCTGCATCTTGCCGCCGCGCGCCACCGCACTTTGTTTTTCGCTGGTCCGGGGATTTGCTTGATTCACGGTTTATCAGGCAATATTTCACAGTCTGCTGAATCGTGGCACACCCCGGACTTAAAATGGGACTTAAATGACAACACGAGGGTTGCAATTCCGGCGCTTTTGATCTCGCTGCGCGGCAAACAAAGTGCCTCCATCTGTTGAAACGTGCGCGCAAGCGATCGACTCGAATCTGGTCACTGAGCCTCCTAATCCATGCACCATGTCATTGGCTGTAGGGATTGTTTATTTAACTAATAACGGGCCTTCGGAGTCGTTGACCTGTCAGCCGTGGCCCCACGTTGTGCCAGCTCGCTTGGAAAGAATTTATATCCGCCCGACTATGCCGAAATAGCCGGGAATTTGGTAAGCACGCCGCTTTGTAACCGGCGGAACAAACACCGCCGCCTCGCGCCGGCAAAGTGAGAAATCTGATTTTGTTGTGATTGCCAGATGGCAGCGATTGCAGTGCAAAACTCCTCGACGAATCGATTTTGGACAGGAGCGCATCCATAATTTATTCCATCAATTTCCGTAATCGCCTGTAACCGGGATTTTGACCCCGACCCTCATGGGTCCGGGCGATTATCGCAGACTGCAAACCCCGAGGGACCCAGGCGAAACTATTTTTTGAGTGAGAGTGGCTATTTCCCCCTGGCTGGGACTCAGCTGCCCGGTAAGAAGTTATTTCCATTACGAACAAGTGCCGACCTCAGAAAAGTATCCGTCCTCGCATGACGGCAAGCGAGCGCGTCATCATCGACACGTTGACAATAGCAAGGGCGGCGAAAGTGGTTGGCCATAAAATTAAACCCTGTTAGCGATGACCCACGTCGGACCCACGCTTCACGCTCTTGGTACGGCTCGTGCCATTGAAGTTTCGTAAAAGCAGATTCCCCAAATCCTCACAGCATTTCACGAGCTGGGATCGGTCGTAAAGCGAACCGCCCTCTCTAATTGGTGCCACGATTAGTTCTATCAACGTGTATTCTATTTTTATGCGTCGTCATCGGATGAATATTCAAGATATGCGGAAAAAATTTGTGCGCCTCCGTGATAGAGAATATTTCGTGGCAAAGTCGTAATCCTCTACACTTAACCTAATTTTTGAGTACACAATTTGTACTTTTTTAAAGTGTCTGATATCTGATAAACTAGATAACATTTTTTTCCCAATAGATATCAAGCGACGAGTTTAGAATGTTAAAAAATACCAACAAAAATTAAAGTCAACGGGCATCTTTTTCCGAAAAATATAGGATGACTGAATTTCAGTTTAATATTTGTCTTTTTACAAACAACAGTAATTTGTAGTTTTAGTGTATCTTTGTGTCCCACCTTGGTCATTTTTCGGTCCTCCATATTCGCTTCGCGGTCTTCAAAAACAATCATGGTGGTGATAACGGTGACAAGCTGCGACGAATTGGAATGAATCGGGCCTTTAGCGGGTCCGCTGGCGATCGGGGATTGCTCCGAGTAACGGGGAACGAACTCTCCCAGCTTCAGCGGCTTTACAACTGTTTTTGGTGGCCGGGAGCCGGGCATGGGGCCAGGGCGACAGGCCGCGGCCAGGACGCTTGGGCCGACAAACGGATGGTCAGTCCAAGACGCCGCGCCACGTAAAATGTCGCATATTATGGGATTAGCAACAAACAGCCACATTATGAAGCCGTGTAGACAGAGTCTTACCGATGATTTCATCGTGTATTTGTCCACACTGTGACGGGCGCACAGTTTGCCAGCTTTTAACAGCTTGTCCCGCCGCGAGAGAGATTTGTGGTGCTGACAATACAGTCCGTTGGTAAATCGGGGACGCTGCCGACTTTGTGATTGTCGGCAAGTGCAAACCACTGTCGTGCTTTCTCGATGAGCAGTCGGGCAGTCTGCTTTGGTGCTGACAAGTCCGCGGTTCGACAAAAAGTCACCGGAAAGTTCTGTTTCGGGCGTTGTGGAATTTAACAGCGAGCAGTCTCCGTTCGTGTCGTTTCTCTCCATTATAGATCCTTAATCACGCGACTTTGTGAGGCAATATCAGCATTTTACCAAAAATAAATAGGAAGAAAGTGCACACTGAAACACAGATTTACAAAACACGATAAATAAAACTCTAATCAAATTACTGCACAACGTTCCCAAGCACGTATGTCGCAGAAAAAAAGTTAACTAAGAACTCCTGCAAAGTCACATAATGTCCGAAACTGGTAATCCTAAATCGCGACTAAAGAGGGTCACATTTGTTTGCATCAGCATGCTTGTAACCTTTGATCGGCTTTGCAAACGGGACTGGCTTTCACGATCTGCCAAACTGTCAGCGAAACGACAGGGCTCTCT
>QXVZ01026118.1:0-12036 GCA_008931825.1 Phallusia fumigata
TCATAGCGACGTTGCTTTTTGATCCTTCGATAACCTCAAATCGAAGCATGACCCGGTACCAACTGGGTGAAGATATCACCACCATTCCGATAATGTTTGTACAAAGAGACACACATCAAACTTCTGCAGTAACCGGGAGTACGCTGAACACCACCGTAAAGAACAGTTATGAAACTGATTGGTGGGACACCACCTCGGGAACAACACCCAATGGAAAACTGATGCTGACACAGATGCATGTGTATGAAGAGTCCATTAAGAAATCTCTGACATCAACTGCTTATAATCACACTGATTCTACATACGCAAAGAAGACGGATAATTGGATTGTTATCCCTTATACGATGAAAGCTGATTTCATCTTAGCTAATCCCCGTTAACACAGCACAGCATGGAACTGAAGAAGCGATTGCTGGGAGACCAAGAAGTAGGAACCAGTGCGATTCCCCATCGTCATGGAGTGTACATCTCCACNCCGTTAACACAGCACAGCATGGAACTGAAGAAGCGATTGCTGGGAGACCAAGAAGTAGGAACCAGTGCGATTCCCCATCGTCATGGAGTGTACATCTCCACGAGTCCAGATGGGAATCGCACTGGGAATCCCATCAAAAAGAAAGGAGTGATTCGAATTCTACAATCACTAGGGATAGAAGCGTCATATATAGCAGCTGTAAAGGACATGGCGGCTTACAGCCGCTACATGTTCAAGGCAAGTCAAGAAATCCCCCAATCATTGTTGGAGAAAATACATTCAGAGAAGAAAAACACCAGTGCTTATCAGAAGAGCCGATGGGCGACCGTTGCAGAGCGCGTCGCCCAAAGGTTCGATGGCAAACCGAGCATGAACGTGTTCAAGGAAGCTCTCTTCGCTGAAGACTTCGTATACCCGAGGGCTTATAATACAGTCCAATTCGGATCGATCAATCGTAAAATGAAAAAAGCATTCAGAAGAGCCAATAGAAAAAAGAACGCAGCCTGGACAGTCAAAGAAGCATGCAAGGTCATAAACGAGATTATCAGTGAAGCAACAAAAATACAGTGGAATAACATTGAACTCAATAATTTTGAACTGAAGATTGCATTAGTAGCTGCAGCTCTTGAAGCCCGCAACTCTGAGCAGGATGGCATCAAAGTCTCGCCTCACTTTTGTCTGCACGAAGCCGCTGGTAAGGGTAAGACGCTGTTGGGACAATTCCTATTCCCAATGGAATACGCGTCTACCCTTACCAACGACAGTCAAGGTGTAGGACAGATGGCCCTGCGTCATAAGCATAAGATTCTAAAAATCGATGACGCAGGGAGTGCATTTTTTAACAACGATGCACTTATAGCAAGCGTCAAGTTCATGTACCATTGCAACTGGTCGGCGAAAACCCACGGAGATCGCCAAGACAACAAGGCAACATGTGCCCTTCTAACAACCAACACAAAAAATCCCATAATAAAGATGGCAAGTCTTGGCGATCACCAGCCAATGAAACGAAGATTCATGGAGGCATTCTGGGATAATGAGGCGAAGACTCCAGACACTGGAGCTCAGAAGGAAATCAAGGGATCAACAACAGATGAGATAGTAATAGCTCTAGCACAAGAAATTATGGAAGACCTACCAAAAAAACGAAAAAGCTGTAGACCCAGACATATGTGCAATAGCGGATTATATAAACAAAATCATTGAAGAATTCAATGGTACAGATAGTGAAGACAGTGAAGCAGAAGAGATGGACCAAGAAAGAAAAGCAACAAAAAGGTCCAGTCCAAGAAGAGAGATTGACAACGAAGCACAAACACAACAGAAGAAAAGAAGAATAACTGTTGTGCCCGATGAGCAAAGAGCTGAAGAAGCGATGCCATCGGGGGCACAGGCACAGCACGGAGCTGAAGAAGCGAATGCTGTGCCTGTGTCAGAAGAAAATAGAGAAGAACTACCCTTCCTTGAAAATATGGTAATGCCAGAACAATGGAAGGGAGATTCGAGGCGATGCATACATCGAGGATGTGACGCACAATGCCTCTGTGAAGAGGAAAACATTACTGAAGTAGATGGGTCGGAGACTGAAGCTTCAAACGATATCTTATTAGATCTCATGGAAAAAGCAGGAATAAACCTTGATGAGTTAGCACAGCTAAACTAAAATTATTATAGTGCTGTGCTTGTGTAAATATATTGCGTTGATCCTTCGATGTCGAGGTGTTAAACAAGGCTGCCCTGTCTCTCTGCTCTTCAGCATCGGGCTGGAAAACTTTTCAGGGGAACAACTTTCCTAGCCAGCAGAGGACTAAGGGTTCAACTGAGCAAGTGCTTATCCCTCGGTATAACCCACACCCGGGGTAAAACAACATCAAGCCGGGTAAGAACAAGACCCTTCCTACAGGTTGAGGACAAGTTTCTCCCTGTTATCCGACCGGGGGAGTAGACTAGATACTTAGGCATCAACATCGGAACTTATGGGACCTGCAAACTACAGAGGAAGAAGATCGAAGAGTCATGTCTCATGAGGTCCAGCCTAAAGCCGCAGCAATCCTGCGACAACATCTGATACCGAGGTGGAGATACAGTCTGGTGCAAGCAGGTACGTCATCTGGATGCGCCACTTACATACCCAAACATACATTGTGCCGTTAATCAATCACGGAACAACGACGAGACTCAGATTTCCTGCTCGTATGGCACTCCGCAAACCAAGTGCAAGTACGAGAAATGGGCTCCACGCCAAAATAAGAAGACGTACTTTGATGCGAAATAAACAGTGCCAATTGCTGGCGTTTGGATGTTGCCACCAATTAAAACTCAACCAGGAATTAAACTGCAACCCCCTTACGGGACGTTACACTCTAAAAAAACTTCGCTTATTTCTTCTTGCAAGCGCGAGGCAGGGAGCGAAATTCCCGCCGGTCGCTTGGAGAGAAGTGAAACTTTCGCTCAACCTTTTTTCGCGGGGAAAGGAGAATTGTTTCATAGTCTTGATCTCATTTGAAAATTGCCTGCGTAAATGTACAATATTTACAAAACACAACAATGAACCTTTACAGTTGTAACTGTTCTTTAAAATGTGAATTTACTTGCGAAGAAATAAAACAACTGTCAAACAGACTCCATCCTAGCAATGAACTTCGGCACATTGATTGTGGCCAACAAGGATGTTATTCCACCTTTAATTATTTGCGCAATTATACATCTCATTTAAAAAAGTGTCATGTGCTATACACTGGCATGCAAAATACATTCTTGCCAGACAGTAGTGCAGAATCAGAACACAAGTTTATGTGGTGAAGATGAAAACTGCATCAATGAAAGCCAGACTATTGGGGACCAATCTCGGGCAATTTTCATTGGAAATGTGATCTAAACCAGGGATCAATGAATGCACTTTTGTCATGTTTGTACGATTTTTAAAGCAATGTATGCTTGATATGGAAACTGCAATAACAATCAAATTTGAAAACCTCCAATCTCTTCTGGACTTAAGCAAGCTATTCAAAATGTCTTTGGTCAAAGTAAAACTACCATAAATAAGATGGACTCGATATAAAAGCAAAATAAGTTTTCAGTGAAACTTTAGAAGTAGTTAAACCGACTGAAGTGTCTTTGGGCAGCCGCATTTAAAGTACAATAAAGATTTGGAAAAACATATTCCTGTTTCAACAACAGAAACTTTTCGGTATCGAAAGTTTTTAAAAAAGCTAATGAAACAGACAGATTTAGCAACATGGTTAAGTCCAAACAAAAGTTTACAGGGACATGATATAATTAGGTCATATTTTGATGGCGAAGTCTACAAAAAACATGCTCTTTTTGCAAGTGACCCAAGTGCACTACAAATTCAGCTATATCACGATGATGTAGAAATCGTCAATCCTCTTGGTTCAAAAACAAAAGTGCATGAACTAGCCTTTTTTAAATCCGCTATACAAACTTTTCCAGTGCTACACTGAAAAATATCTTTTGTTGGCAGTAGCACACTCTCGATATCAAAAAGTGTGGATTTAAGAAAATACTTATGCTCCATTTGTTAAAGAAATAAACCAATTCCAAAGTGAGGAAGGGCTTTTGATCAATTCTAGATTTCTACGGGGCACTGTCACAATGTTGGTGGCAGACTCACTTGCAGCTCATGCAATGCTTGGCTTCCAGTCACCATCAGCAACTAATTTTTGTCGACTCTGTTATGCAAGCAGAGAGGAGGCCCGAACTAATTTTAAAGAGTCCAACTTTCACTTAAGGACATTTGATGGCCATGACTTAATTGTTGGGAATGGGCCCCTTCCCCAGTGGGGTGTTGCTGGAAGATCATGTTTGGCAGATTTTAAGCACTACAATTACAGGAAACTTTTCACTTGATCCAATGCATGATTTACTAGAGGGTGTGGTACCAAAGGAAATGAAACTGGTTTTGCATAACTTCGCATTTGTACAAAAGATCATCAGTTGACCAAATAAACAACAGGCTTTTTTCCTTTCAATTTGGGGTAATTGAAGCGAAAGATAAACCTTCACCAAACTTTGATGAGTATGCTTTGAGAAAACTATCACACTCCGCTTTTCGACAAAAAACTGCTCAAACATGGTGCTTTATTCGACATTTTCCACTCATTTTTGGGAACCTGCTTGCAGAAAATGATCCGCGTCTTGAATTAATTTTGCTGCTACTACAAATTATGGAAATTGTGTTTTCAACCGAAGTATCAGTTGGACAGCTGGTTCAACTCGAAGATCTAATACTCGAGCATCACTGCTTGTTCAAAAGCCTGTTTCCTGACATAAGACACATAAACAAACATCATCACATCTTGCATTCCAATGTTTGGTCCTTCATGTCTTGCATGCGTTATGAAGCTAAACACAATGTTCTCAAGAAGCATACACATGTCATGTGCAACTTAAAGAAGGCCACCAAAACTTTAGCAAACAAACATCAACTTCAACAATGTTTCAATTTAACATACCTAATGGGTTTAAAGCAAAGATTAAAAGTTGGACGTTTAACGTCAGTTTTTATTGCAAATACAATTTCTTTTGGCAGCACCTCCTACAAGCGAAACTTTGTCATTGTCACACAAGACACAAATGAAAATTGGCCTGTGTGTCATGTTTGATGAACTTGAAAAAACTTATCCCCTTAACTTGATCGACAGGCATTTTTAGAACTGAATGAAAGTGAATTTAAATAATTGGTTTTGATACTGTTGGTCAAAGAAAGACTATTTATCGCTTCATATCTTCGTTAATGGATGGATCTGAAGTTACCAGTCCCACATCAAAAAACTTTGTAAGAAGCAAAACTGTTTCTGTTTTGGTGTAATACTTTTAATGATAACTTTAATATTCAATTTGCTTGTTTGGCCTGGTTTATAACATAAAGGAATATTTGTTGTTATAAGTGGGGCCTTGAAAGAACAGTAACAACATGACCTATCATATTTTTGTTTGGGTACAGTTTGTTGACCTTAAAGACAGAGTACTTGCAAACTCACACGTAAGTATTATCATTGATCAACTCAAAAAGATGGTCATTTTTCAACAAACAAAAAAATTTTTGTCAGCATTTTTTTGTTTTCTATGTTATTTTGAGTTGAGTTCAGTTGGTGGGACCAGCCGAGGGGGCCTTAGAATCTAACCACCCGTGCTAGGGAAAGAGGTTGGGGTTCGACAGGAAAACAAACCACCGAAAGAAACCCTGCCGGTTAGTTTCAAGCGCCGGAAGGAAGAACACACAGAAAAGAGTCTATGTGAATGTTATGAATATTAGTGCACGCTGGACTAATGTTAAGTTTGGTTAAAAATTCATCTGTTACGTTCAGCCGGTATCCAGTATACAGGTTAATTAGGCAAATTTAGACGCAATTTTGTAGTTATCCTTCCAAACTACTTAAAATTAAACTTGCAAAGTCAACAATAAGAAGTTTCCCGACCTTGATGAGCAAAATTAAGAATTCCAAGGGCCATGAAAGTATTTTAAAGTACTTTCAGTATAAACGCCTAATTTTTTTGCTTTTGTATGCAGGAACATTTTTATGATCCTGTTAAAAATACAGGAAGTAGGGGAGACCGGGGATACCTCATATGACGTCATAATAGAGGATTGTGATATCATTTTTAACAAACCTTCATGCTTCCATTACGAAGCAGCATGCTGTTTTCGAGCATGTCTTGAGAGCTGTAGGAATTTGACTTTTTACATGCATTTCTAGTTTGCTTTGGCAAGCGTCACTCCCACCCTTTACAACAAACTAACATTCAAATTCATGTGACGCAATTAAAAAAATATTAGCAATTTTCAAAAAACAAGTAAACTTAAAACAATGCGCTACAAGCTACCTATACAGGAAAAAGCTTTCATCCATGGAATCAGATTGCACTATAGACTTGAGAGATAATGAAGAAATGCAACCTATTAAGAAGGGAAACATGCATAATCTTTTGACAAATGTTTGCATAAATCCTTGTTATTCAGATTGTTTGGCTTTGGCAAGTCGTACTTTCTGATGACGACATTCCACTTATACAGTGCCATGAGTGCAACGTTCAATTATAGGCGACTGGATATCCATCAGGATCATCCTTCAATTTCAGATATTTTGCACAAATACCCGCTATTTATCGACGTTGATCAGGGTGAATTGGTATATATGTCTTGTTTGTCTAGCTATTAAACATGGAAAGTTTATTAACATTGTAAATTATTCATCCAGATCTTGAAAGAGTATTATCGGCTGAAGCCACATGCCAACAGAATAAAAGATGTTGGTCCAATAATTCTGCCCAAAGTTATGAAGAATACAGTTGAAGAAAAGGGTTTTTCTGAGCAATATGCTAATGGTACACATTTGCCCATTATTATCTTTAATAAAACCAAACTCTCGTTTTTTTTGCTGAGAATTTGGCTGCTATTATGGCACCGCAAATTGTTTTGCCTCCATTGAATTGCAAAACAGAGAGAAAGGCCATCATTAAGTTTTTGGGGGTAAGTATCTATTTATTGCTCATTCACACAGCTAGTTTACAGACAGAAAAATAAAAAGAATTTGAGTGGTAAATATTCTCAAGTGATGCTAGCATAAATGTTTTTTGGGAAAATCAAGTCTTGTATATAGTTTTTTTTCAAAAACTGTTGAATGAAAATATGATCCAGACCAGTTTGTTTTACGTGACATTATATTGGCGTTTGAAAAACTTTTTGCCTCATTTTGGGTTTTTAATGTTCATTATTTTCCCAAACTAACCACATTTTACAACTTTTTTGAAGTTAACTGCCTAGTAAATGTGCATTTTGACTGAAAGGTGAGCAAAACAAGAACCAAACACACAGCATATGCAGTCTTTTAATAGTTCAAACTAATGAGTCAAGCAAAGACTGAAAAGCCCGCAAATGTAGTCTTTCATTCACTCAAACCAGTAAGCGAAGTTGTTCACTCATTTGAAATGGACTTTCGTTTCACTCGCAGAATTTTTCACTTAGTTTTTTTTTAGAGTGTAAACAACCCATAGATTAGGTAATTGACCCACGTTGACGTTTTTTTTTCTTTAAAAGACAATATAATATGGATGTCTTTACTCATGTGTTTTTATTATTCTGGCCACTTTGCGCTATATCCTTGTCCATGCTCAGATTGTCCAACTAACTGTTCTTTGGAACAGGGTAAAGTATCATCTTTCTTATAACTGATTCCCTTAAGGCACTCATTCGAAAAAAAAACAGAAAAATAACCACAAAAATACCAGAGGAAGAAAGAAGGTGCACTTGCGAAATAAGTCGCTGAACTCTGGGAAATTTTGTATTTAAGTTTCATTGCAAAAATCCTCGCACCAAAATTTCATGTACATATGTGTCCTACCCCCTTTATAACAAATAAAACAGCAGAATAGCAGGTTGTTTTACTGCTCACTATGTTGTGCACGCGTTTTTACAGAGCACGAATATGTTGAAACAAACAATAAATATTGAGCTTGAACAGGGGTGCTCAATCTTTTTTGCTATTCCCGTCCGCATTACGGATTTAATTTTACTCACGGCCACCACGTCGTCGCCGAATCACAAAAAATGAAAGGTGGCAAACAATTTGGTGCATAGTGTTGGAACTTGGCAAAGACCCAAAATATTACAGGTGCTTCGTCATCATAACAGTGACAGTGAATTTACCGGCAAACATAAGCGCCCTGATATGCAAAGCCCAAAACTATTTGTGCAGGTTGTTTTGACACCTTGTCGATCAAACTAATTTCAAAGCAAACTAAATTTTAAAATAAAACATCATGTTTTAGCGACTCCCAACTTGTTTTGTATCCAGTCGAATAGTTTCCATGTGCACGGCCGCATTAAATAGTATCTGCGACAACTTGTTGTGCACCCTTGCCCTGAGCTAGAAAGAGACCTTCCGTCTTGATAAATTTGCTTGTTATTGCAACAATCGGGAAATGTTGCTAATCATGCAAGTTCAAAGGTCATTCGAAAAATTTCTCGCGCTGTTCCAGACCTTGTCTGTTCCATCACAATTCATTTGTTTCATAATAATTATTTTTGTCATGTCAAATAACTATTGTTTGTTTTATTNGACAACTTGTTGTGCACCCTTGCCCTGAGCGAAAAATTTCTCGCGGGCCACATTAAACATTTCTCGGGTTGGACGTCACTGGATCATCGACCTTTCGTGACCTGTATGAGTTGCATGCGTTAATTCTAGACCTTGTTTCGCAACATATATTTGCTGCACCATTACAACTAACAATTAAACATTCTTTTCTCTCAATACACTAAAATGAACTACGATAAAAGGGCTACTTAACTAACATCGTCAAAGAACCATTATTTGCTTGCCCCGAACAAAACAATAAGTAAACACAAACACTGCATTTCCACGGAAATATGGACAACAATACTTGAAAGGGTATTTTTCCGGTCCAATGGGTCGCTACGTGACATCCAGGAGACTGTTTTTGCTCACCGCTACTCTTAAACATAAAAGATTATTCACCGGACAATAGGGTTTGAAAACTCAAGAACCACTTGCCTTTTGTACGCTGGATACATGCGGCATTTAAAACAATGGACACTAAATAACAAAAACAAGTGAACAGCATTTTACAACATCGACTAAATACGTCATGGAAAAGTTCCACGAAAGCGAAACATCAAATTCATAATAAAACCATAATCTAAAAGCACATAACGTTACAATGTGTTCCAGACCTGTTTCATAATAATTATTTTCGTCATGTCAAATAACTTGTTTGTTTTATTACAATGCATCCCTGCATAACATTTATTTGTCATGTCAAATAATCACCGTTCACATGTGGTGCAATGGAGTACGACTCCGCGCTTTGGCCCCGCCATCGCATAAGGATCCAGCTCCCATTCACCACGCGGCCCACGAAAAAGTGTTAGGCGGCCCACAGTTTTCCGACCACTGGTCTAAACAATATGCTAAATATATTTTGCGAAATCATCCAATCAAGTACTCACTGCTAGCATTTGATAATATTCTGACTAAATATTTGCTCTTTTACATCTGTTGTGTTGTATTGTGCTTTGCTTTAAACATACTTTAGCCACATTTTCCAATGTAGTAAACTAAAATAATATCTATTCCATTCCTGTCCTTGGGAAACCACAAAAACTGCTTGCAGAACTGTATAGGCACCTACCTGTTATGTTTTTGTTTAAATATTGTGTTTCAGTGTAAATATCGGTTGGGTACTAATAAACAACAGTCACAATTTGCATGTATAGTGAGCCAAAAATATTATGGCTAGGCTTGAGAACAAAATATTTGGCTCCAGCTTTAGCCACCTTCCAACTCAACAGAAGCCAGTAATGATGGCTGCTACTGAGCCATGAAACTTTGGAACATTGAGCCGGTATGCATTAATATGTGCCAATTTGGCTCGTTAGTGAGCCTGTAGAGTTTTGCGGGTCGAGAATATCATATTGCATGAGCGCCATTAACATCTGTGCGACCTTGTGTTTTATATCACACCTCCGTATTTCATCGCTTCAACTTGTCGTCACTCGATAGCATCCTGTTTAACACCTTGATACGTCATTGTCACTTTACCACTATATATTCACGTACGTTGTGACACACAATCATTCCATTCCTTGTCGTTTTCGCATTTCGATTCCAATGGAATCATTCCAACCTAATGGAATGCTTTCCTACGTTCCGAATCGGAAACGATAATACAAGACTCTCGGAAACGGTTCTTGCGTCAAGCTGGTCTCCATACACACAGACAGACAGCACCAAGGGTTGAGCGAGAGAAGCAGAAGCGATCGGTAGTAACAAGCACGACGTCACCCCTAAACCACGGATTCGACAAGCCATTATGTTTTGCAGTATATCCTAGTCAACCACCTATCGAGCCATTTTTCCAATCTTCCTATTCTCAGTGTTTTGCTTTGATGATGCTACATAAAAAGCATTGACAAAGGCACTACTTGTGTCCAGTTGCCACTTAATATTGTTGAAAGTCAGACATTCAAAAACCTGTTGTTGACTGGTGAACCAAGAAACATTATTCCTAAGTGAAGGTATTTTTCATTATTATTTCTGGAAATTATTACACTAGAAGTTGTAGATGATGACTCGGGCTCTAACTTATCTACATCAGGTGCTTCATCTCGACCGCATTCAGATGGCAACGAGTTTGAGGTAGGTTAACAGATTTAAAAAGTTCGTATTAGTTCGTGTTGTCATTCTTGATTGCGCCTTATTTTGTTGCAGTAAGGTATTTAAAAAGGTTTATAGAAAATGTGACAACAGTAGAAGATGTTGTGTTAGAAGCATACCGCCAGACAAAGGTCACGAGGCAATGAACGAGATGATGCAGTATTTGTCCAGGAAATTTCAAGCTTCCATTAATATAGTATACGTTTCTTGTGTTGTATTCTTTGGTTTGTATCTGTTTTTTACTTTCAGTCTAATTTTGTCCCATGTATTTTTTTGAAGAACGTAAACCATGATACACATATACCATAAAGTAAAAGCTTGCATACACTTAAAGTCGATTAACTACATCATTTTTTGCCTTGGAAGTTTTGCCATTTTGTGCATATGTTTTCCCCTTGCACCACATTTCCCTTTTTGTCTTTCCGGTCAACGTATGATGGCGAACAATATAGTTGTAAAAATTGCCTACTTTTTACTTGCAGGAAGTTGTGAATACAACATGCAACTTTTGTTGTAGCAATTGCTTTCTGGGGCTCTGCTGTAAGTGATTTTAATATTTGCCAGCGGGTTGACAAAATTCCGAAAGTATTTTCAATCACCCTTCTGGCACGAAATACTTTTGTCAAAGGGCAGTCTCGTTCCTGGGTAAGGTCTCATTAGGTTGAGTCATAGCGGAAAGACAACACCATCCATACTTAAATCACCATTCACAAATTGTTTACCGTATATAGCAGGGGTGGCCAAACTGCGGCTCTTTGATGAATTAGACATGCATTTTCCCAGCCTTGACGAGTTGTTTGATCAGATTATGAAAACAATGCGTTCTATCACACGTAACAATGGACTGATTGTTAGTAATAATCAAAGTACGCTCCGAATAGTACATTATTGTACAGAAGTGTGCTAACTTGTACACTGTAGTTAAGTAAACTGTCAGATTGAAGCTGTATGTCAGGGCTGACCTAGTTTCAAGTCTTGGTTACGGTTATACTAATAATTGCAAAAAGAGTTTAGCCAAGAAATGTCGTTAAGGATTAATTGCAAAAAGAGAAAGTATGAAAAGGAGAATAGAACTTTTAAAAAAGAATGGGAGGAAGAGTTTGGATTCTCTGATAATGGAGGTAAACCTGTGTGTCTTATCTGTCATGCTTCGCTCAACCGTTACAAAACCAGTAACTTGAAACGCCATTACGAAGCTAAACACAAAAACGTTCACACCAACTACCCACCTAAGTCGGAATTACGGAGGAATAAGCTTAATGAGTTAAATTCTTCCCTAAATACCCAGCAGAACCTGTTGAAAATATTCAGCAAGGAAGCTGACACAACCACAAGAAGAATATATCTGAGGTGGTTGCAGTG
>QXVZ01026120.1:0-17966 GCA_008931825.1 Phallusia fumigata
ACCATGCGGTAGACCTTGAGGAAGCGTTGCACTGTTATTTGAGGCATACAAATTATCTCTGTCCCCAATAATGGGTCAAATACCAATTGAACACCAAAGCAAACCCGTAAATGCAAACAACTGTTTTGTAGAATATAAGTTTTGCAAATACCATACAATCTCATAACAAACACAAAAGCTGTGCCTAAATATTTTACACGCCCCCTATTTCAAATCTCAAATATCAAACGCTGGGTTATTGTCACGCTGGTTAAAAAACTCTGCGCTTTTGAGGGTTTTGAAAACTGTTCTAAATGCCGAAATGCATGTTTTAGTCATATGGCCTATGTGGGTTGCTCTGACAACTGACCAGAGCTTGCCTAAACTTAAACAACTTCACTATAACCGCGCTACACCGTTTTTAATCTATGAACACACTTCATCTCAACGCTAATATTTCGTCTTTTAATTGTCGCTGCACTCTAAAACTCCACCGTGAACATTGAATTAAAATCGCTACCATTCTATCAAAAGACTAAACCTTCCATATTCAACAGCAGAACCGGGCATACAAACAACAGACCCAAACCTTATACACGGCGACACGTATCACATTAAGCTAGTATAGGATCGGTGTTAACGCGCGGAAGATGATTTCGTGATTTCATCGCCTGATTTCCGCTTCGCGAGCGATTGTTCTTCGGGGCAGGTGTGTTCGGCAGGACTAGGTCGCTGGAGACGCGCAGGGCGATAACGAGGGCCTCGAACGCGCGCACGGATCGCCGGCGCACGCGTTGATTAAATGATGTCACAAAACGCGCTGTAATGTGCTTTTAAATTGTATGCTGTAGGTTTGGGACAAAAAATGCGTTTTGGATGTCAGAAAATGTCTTTGGGAACACAAGATACGAACTTGAAGAGTAGCTATATAAACTCAACTCAACTCAACTCAACGCAACTCAACTCAACAGCTTAATTGAAACTTGTTTGTATAATGCACGATTTCAAGCTTCTCGTCATTATGCACTGTTGATGACAACGGCGATGGTCGGAGCGTTTGTAATAAAATGTATTCACTACCAACAAATTCTCCAGCAGTTAAATTTTAAACTGAGAAAAAGTTTTAGTTGCCCAATCTGCTTGTGGCTGAAAGCACGGGAAAAATACCCACAAAAATGCAACTTAACTGACTCCTATCATAGGCCACAGCTTGTAATTGCTACCGGACACTTGTTATCTTGTTTCCCTTAGGTATAGAATACATTGAACCAAAACCATCAGGGTTTTTGACTGTGGACCCCATCACTGTAGTTGATGTAAATACCGTAAAAGCCGAACGATATCTAGATTTTCTTCAAGCGTATTTCTTCAACTGAATGCAACTCGCGATCCAAGAACAAAATTTACGTTTTTTCAACCTTCAGAATTATTTACCCAAAAATAATTTCAAAACAAGCTAAGCAAAGGATCGCGAAGCCACGAGGAGTAAAGAAGAAACAAAGAAAACGGGGATGGGGAGTTCAGCGGAAACCTCCTCGCGCTCCTTCGTAACAGCGGCCCTCTGTTAATCACTTCCGGAGCACGTTACGATTTGTATAGAGGAAACAACGTACGTTTGTTCGACGGGCTCAGTTTCAGGGCTTTATATCTATCTGCTGCTATATCGCATTCAAACGTACACAGAGCTCATATCATTAAAAGGATCGCTACATGCTTAAATTACCCAAACGGTCTAGACCATCAAGGGTCTCTAAGAAAATTTTCTCAAGGCGGTCTAAACCCATTTGGGGCCCTAATACCAGCAAAATTATTTGATGTCAGTATATTGTCGTTTTAAATTTGATATACGGCCTTGTAAAATGCTTTTAGACAGATAGAAATACGACACTGCACCTGTAAAGTCACTACATGTAAAATTTTGTTTAAACAGTCTTTACATCACGGGGCCTCTCCAGAGCTCGAAACAATGTACCCGTTGAACGCCTCTCCCATTGTCCAGGTATTTTGATTTCGACCGTTTTACAGCATTTTGTGTTATCACATCGCTTGACACAGACGTGACAGTATCAAGAAACATTTTAAAATTTGCTTGCGAACCGTTCAAATCTCTAAGACGTACCGACCAGCACTATTAAGGGCATTCAGCGGTCATTTACTATGTCGCCCGGTGTATCGTGAACCTAAACCTTAATACACATCTACAACTCTTGACAACAGAAAATCCTGGCAAAAGTGGACTGGGTTTAAAAATGTTTGTTGCCGGAAAGCGAAAAGGGTCTAGCAAGCGTTAGAAAAGTTAACGTTGCAAGGCCAATGTGAGTGGATCTTTTGTTTTAGCAGCACTGGTGTGATAAACAGGAATTAATGAAAAATACAACTCTCGTTTAAGAAGTGAAAACTATTTTGACCGTCCAATATTTATTTGCTGTGAGTTATCAAAGGACATCATTTTAACTGGACCATTGTGGTAGCTGACACTTGTCGTTGGGCAAGCTGACAACAAGACTATATAGTCCGCACCAGATTCTTTATCTGAACATTGCCACCAGGTCTGGCGTAACTTAAGATTTCGTTCTGTATATCCGACGCTAAAATGATTGCCATTTAGCTATACATAAACCAAGCAAAACATTATCCGAAGAACCTGTAAAGGTTAACAAAAAATACCTTTTTATTAACTATGTGGAAGTTTTGGTATATTTCAGGAGTGAAATGCACAGTAGGTGTATTATTTTTGTTTTTGACTATTTACTTCTTCAGAGTTTGATAGAAGTTTTTTTGTTGCTATTTTGGGGGATTGTACCTTGCTTTGGTCGGTCATGCATCAGGTATATTGTAAAATCTGTATGCTGCCCACTAGCGACTATAGAGTAAATGTTAAATTATGCAAAATGTTTTTGGTAGTTGCAAATGCTATACAGAAGCCCCTTTTTTAAACCAAAGTTTAAAAGCACTACAAAAACGTCGTATAAGCGACAAAAAGCGCAGCAAATTTATAATTTTTATTAGGCTCCGCAGATATACTAACTTCAACATGAAGATACAAGTACTGGCTTGTACACTTCACAATTATTATTTCGATCTGATAATGACATGAAATATGGGCATTACTATTAAAAGTTTTCTGACATAGATTTCATTTACACCAAATTTCGACTTAATTTTTTTAAGGACATCACTACCTATAATACGCCGTATTTGTTTTAGTTCTTCACGAGTCTCAGTTCAGAAATTGAACTACCGATAAAAACTATTCCAAGATAAAGGACAAATAGTTCATTTTAACTCTCAATAAAGGACAAGGACAAATAGAGCTAAATAAAGGTTTGTCCTTTGAAATAAAGGACGACTTTAACTGACAAAAAATTTACCTTTTTAGAACAAAAAATGAATGTGAAATGCTTGGGTCAAGACACACAAACAATTAACAAACGAACGCTGGTATAAAGTGACAGTTCAGAACTAAAAGGCAAGCCATTATTCATCTCAAACCTCTCGTAAATGCTTAAAGCCTTTGGTATAAAAGTGTTTGATCGCCTGTTACATAAACGACTGGTAAATATTTCGTATGTTTGAATGACAAATATACTTGAGCCTGTAAACAAAAATGTTAGAAAATTTATAGTCTGCTTACAAACTCAGTATATCGCGGGCCAGTTAAAAACAACTTAGATGGCAGCGAGTTGGGCAGTTATATAGTGAACAGCAGAGAAAAACTAATCTTTACTAATGAGCACAAAGCCAGTTTTTCCAGCCTATTTTAAATGGTCCCGAACATTTTTAATTTAACGCTACACAAACGTATATGCAGGATAAACTCAATATATACCTCATAATCATACTGTTTTCGAAATCAATCGAAACAAGTAATGCCGCCAAATGCTGCCGCACATGGTTAAGGCTCAGACATTTCAACGATCAAGCCATAAAATAGAAGTCTCTAGGAACAGCGCAGCCAGCCAAAAATTTTGGGGTCCAATACACCGAACTTAAGGAATAACTTTAAGATTTTTTCCAGGAGACGCCCACCTTAATGTACAATTTCGAAATTGAGGGGGGTGCCCATTTCGCCACCTCTCCCTTGGCTACGAACCTGGTCTCTAGTTCGGGAAATACTGCATAAAATCAGGAGTTTTACACCGTACGCCATCGGTATAAAGTAGTTCTTCAAACCGCCGCAACAGCGAGAAAAAAACCAACGTTTAATGTTCAATTGTATTTCAAAAGAGCTTCGTTTGCGAATTTGGCCACAGTCAAAAGTGCGAAAATCGTCGGGCACACGTTTTTGAAATTTCTACGGAATCAAACGGAATTTTGCTTCCAATTCTTCATTTTAGCTGACGTCAGCGATTTTGAGCAATCTCTGACAGCACTGAGTTGCCGAAGACAAATGTGACCGCCCCTATGCCGCATAGATACTGGATAGTTGTAAACATGTTCAGTTTGAGCCAGAAGAAGTAGTACAACACAAAGATGCCTGCGGAAGAAGATTGGAATTTGAAAAATGGATAGATGGTATTTCATTTAGGTGACTAATCTCCTAATAATTAGTGCCTACAGGTCTTATTTTATCAGTGGTTCACAATCTTTTTATGGCTGGTGACCCCCTATAATGATTTAAAATATCTTGCGAAACGATCAACCATTTTTTTTTCTAAACAACAAGATCAATCAAATAGCTTATTTGCATTCACTTTTGCTCCATGAGACGGATGGCTTTGCAACTTCAGCAAGTCACCACAACAACATGCTAGGATTTGATTGTTGATGACAATAAGTACTGTGACGTTCTATGACAATGCCTGTGCAGTTAGCTATGGGCACATCGCCTACTCCTTATCGTACCTGGCAAGACAGATGACGCAGACCAGTTGTAGCCTGTTTGCGGTAAAAAGTTATCTAAAAAAATATCACATATCCGTCGCGACCCCCATAAACCGCCCTGCGACCCCTTTGAAGGTCACGACCCCCAGGTTGGGAGCACTGTATCAAACTAACGTGACGTCACCTAAAACTTGTTTGCGTCACGACAAAATATCGCTCTACAACCGTGATACTAACCTGCCAATCCAGCATGGAAAAGAATGTTCTTTGGTGCAAGGCTAAGGTTACGGAGATTCGCGCCAACTCTCATCCACTGAAACACACAAGTCATCCAATTAGGAAAAGCGGTTTCTTAAGTTTTTACATTCCTGCAGAGATGCTTTAAAATTGTAAACTAAGCCTATTTTAAACCATTTTACCACAGCGAAAACCTTACCAAGACGAACAGCAGAAGTATTGGAAGCAAACAGGCAATGGTGAAGGCCTGTGATATGATCACTGGAGGGCGCTCCTCCGCTTTGCGGAACACGTGATGAATTTCGGGTTTCGGGTCGTATTGGTTCTGGTGGGAAGTCTTGGCTTTCTTTGGATCCTCGCTGAGTTGAATGTTGACGTTGCCCTGATGACGTAGTAAGTGCTTTATATGATGTTACAATTTATTTTGAAAAGCTTCATTAAAGGAAAATACTGTCAACTTTCAATGACCAATCTCATGTCTTTGGTATTTTTACAAGCTTAATTACGGAGCACTAAAATATTTTGAAAATTTAATAAATCTTTCATTCCTTGGCGCTTTAAAAGGTGTGTACTTCCAAACCGGGAATGAATTTTTAATTTAAGGGGAGAAATTTCCACTTCCAATAGTAGACCAGTGGTTCCCAACAGTTTAATAATATTTTATATCACTCTTTGTCTAGTGTGGGAGAGATTAAACATTCAAAAAAAAAAGAAAAAAGGGAGATGCATCAAAAATTCTTGAGACCACTTACCTAAACCTAAAATATTTTTCACACAAGAAAAAATTAACAGCAAACATTTAAAAGACCTGCTAAAGAGAAAGCAAAAACTCCACCGAAGTCTTAGACCCTTAAAAACTTACGAAATTCCAGAACACTGGGTTAGAGATAGCCGCGTCACCAACGATGAGGTGCATGGAGTATTTTCCAGTCACAGAGTTGAACTGGTCAGCTCCTGCGGTCGCCAAATCAACCTCGAACTTGTACGTGAGAGACTTATCAGCTTCAGCAACGAATATCACCTCCTGACCGCTGCGCTCGTGAACAAAGCGGACGAACGCCTGTACAAGTATTGGAGTAGTTGTGTCGTACGTGTAACGACCGCGATTACGTGAACGTTTGCATAACAATGTACAAGTTTAATGGCAAGTATGTTTTTAAGTGGGCTAGTTTTGGAGTCCGGGTCTTGTGTTATAAAGTAGTGATTCGTTGTCGTTACTAGTTGGATAGTGGCGTACAGAGGTGCTTATCGACAAACTACAACCTGTGGATTTTGTTTGTTTTATTTTTATCCTCGGTGGGCGGAACAACGCCTGAATGCGTTATGCTCACAATGAGTCCGCCGTCGAGCTACCTGCCTCATTGCAGTTCCTTTGGATTGTTTTTTATTTGATTTTTGGATTTTTGAAAGTTGGAGACTTAAACCCATCACCTTGCGAGCACAAGGCACTCGGCCATCTTGGTGATTTAAAAACCTATTAGTTGCTGTTGTGCGTAAAGGCTTTCAGGCAAAAATGGTAGTTTAAAAGCCTGAAACACAACCGACCAAATCACAAACTGTATTAATTCTCAACCCCAACTTAATTCTTTGTCCCAAATAGCTATCACGTTGAAAAAGTCAGGGTTACAATAGAAACTGACCTGGTGGGGCTTCATAGCTGCGCCAGCGTTCAAGTCCTTCACTTGAAACTTCATCACAATTCGTTGTTGTTGGTCCGCCTTGAAATCATCAGCCGGCTTCGGGTAATTCACACTAAACAAGAAACAGCAAATTTAACAAAATCAAAACAAAAGTGTAAAATATCTTCAACGACGAAGAATTTTAACGATGAAAAGGCATGTTATTTAATACGAAACAATAAAAGATATTTACGTTTTTAAATCTGCACCACTTGATTCCTTTTCCCCAGTTCCCAACTCGACATTGGTGATTGCAATCTTTGTGGTGACCTTCACACGGAACTCGATGTCAGACACGCCCACTAGCGGTGTGGATGGCGACGACACACTGCCGCAAAAAAGGTTTATGTTTACAACAAAAAATTGTATGATCAATGACTTTGCACGTACATTTTAACAAACCGCAGGTAAAACAATAAAAATGACGTCATTTACAGTCCAACGTGACGTCTTTAAATCAATGCAAAAAACTATGACTGCCATACACTGAAATACCTAATCATTTGACAAAAACATGACGTTATATGATAATAACATCACATGTCTTACGTCAAAATGACGTCATAGAACCCGCTGGCAGGTTTGTCTTTCCAGAACAGGATCTTGTAGCTGTTCTTGGCCGCATCGTATTGAAAGGGAACATTTGACATAATGACTTCGTTGTCTGTTGAGCGAACCACAGAATCTACTTTCACCGTCAATTTGGCAATAGCTTGGCCGAGTACGTTTGTCACTGACACCTGATAAACACAGTGGTATAGTTTAACACACAACATTTTGTTGAAAATATAATGACCCAAATAGTTTCTAAATGCGACATGCTTTATTTATCAAACGTTTTTGGCAAAAACTCATCCCAGCATCTGTGATGCAATAAAATTTGTACCAGACTTGCATGTATTTACGCATGTTAGTGTGGAAACGGGAAGATTACAAGGAAAGAGTTATGAACATATCAATGTTTATATTAAGTGTTGCAACATTAGAAAAACCTTGCATAGTTATAATAAAAATGGCAAAGATACCACCAACCAGCGCTACCATGTTCTTAGTCTTGTTACACAATCATACACCCAAGTATTAGCATTGGACCAACCTCCAAATTGGGTTTGTCCTCAGACACGGAGTTGCCAGACAAGAGTTTCGCCTTTGCAACAGTGACTTGTGATGAAGCAGCCATCTGACTGAGTGGATAGACAATATTGGCAGCTTGCTTGCAAGTCTTAACTGTTGATTTCGCTCTCATCAAGAAGTTGGTGAAAAGAAGAGTTTGTTCCTGCAAGATGGAGTGAGCTCCAGTGGTTTGGACTTCAGATAGTGTAGTTTAAACAACTAATATTTTCAAAGCGATTGTTCAATTAACACACCGTTAGCCCATAAATGGCACTGTAATATAATCACAGCATCGTCAAAAAGAAATACCATTTGAATAGAGAACTGATGATGCTGTGATCCAGCAAAATATTGATTTCTATGTTTATAAATCGTTTGATTTCATTTCTTGTTTTCACATCTACAATTTTACGAATAAAAGCAGCGATAGTTGATGGTCACATTGTCTGTTAGTGGGACAGTTTTTGTGCATTATAATCACTACCAATAATTTTATTTCGTCATTATTTTTTCCCATTGTGTAAAATGATCTACATAAGCCACGAAAGCAAAATTATGGAGACTTACTGGGGTTATCCCGAGTGGTTGTTTTTGTGCTTGACTTAACAAGAAGACAGCAGACAAGAAGGTAGAGGTGGTTTGAAGGTCATTCTCAAAGTGAAGGTACCGTTCATCAACTTCATCAGCCTGAGCTGCCATATCCTACAGACCAAATCATTTTTCTGGTAAATACTGGCACATGACTTAGCCGTAAAAATTAAACCCATGATGGCGGGACAAAAATTTTGCAAACCTCAATATCAACAGACTTGAGAAGAGCACTGAGATTGGGCTTGTCCAGTTGAGCAGCAGTCAGCAATGCATATGATGAACTGAGGACACTGTTGTCATTCTTCACAGCACTGAGCAAAGCTCCAATCACTTCATCACTGTCAACTGAAACACATGTACAATGTACATCAATGATTTCTTCATTTTGCATTGTCTCCTAATTTGTCACATTTCACACAAAATATCACATATTTATACTGATTTTAGGTTTGCGCACAAGTTTTGTGGTTGCTGCTTAAAACACAACACTAATTTCTTAAAATTGATGCATGCTGGACAACTGTATCCCCTACCCCTACCCTAGGATACCAAGTCTTTGAATTTACGTGATCTTAATAACTCGTACCCAATATATATTGTACTTTAGTGAATCATCTCAGAGCATTGTACCGAAAACCGTTAAGAATACACTGTTTTACAAAAGTACTGAAGCAAAAGGCTACATTTGAAATGTACAAAAAACATACAAATATGGTATATGCTGGAATCATGTTATAACAAAAATATAGAAAAAACCTATTGCTATTACTTTACCAACCTTGCTTCCCCAAGCTTTTAAGGATTGTGACAGCAGAGTGAATTGACTTGGTGTCAGATTCTTCACTTATCTTGCTTTTAGCCAGGGCCAATGCTTCTTTTGGAATTGTGTACTGTACAAATGAAATTATCTTTTTCAAAGTCATTTTTTTAACAAAAGTGCCTTGTGACCAAATTTAAATACAAGCACATAAATGTCATCTCACAAGTTTCAGGTTTAAAACATCATTGGCAATGCAATCTTGCAACATATGGTCTTGATTTTTGATGCGATTTTAAAGCAGTGCTATTGTTGAACAAGTTTACCTTGCATGAGGTTCCAACTGCAGTCAGAGTAGTTGCTGCATAGAAAACTGAACAGAGAGATTTTGTGTCGCAGGTTTTGATTTGCTCACATGCCGCCTGGAAAACAAATGTAACTTTTACCTTGATATATATACAACATTTTTTCTAAAATATCACATTTTGCAGGGTTTGGGATTTACCTATAGAGTGAATTGGGGTAATAAGTTGTCAGTGCACAAATTTAGATGCCCATCTGTCATGTGTGATATTCAAAATTTGGATTTTCTTAACGAAAACATGTGAACAAACCAGTATTAAAGAGAAAACTATATGTGTTTCCTTTGAAAGGGGACCTATAATTCTAACCTTGTCTTTTATCCTACTGTTTTTGTATTGAATGGAAGTATAGGTTTGCAAAACATAATATACTGTAGAATTTTTAAATTGTCAACATAGTAACTTGTTATTTTGTTTTGTTCTCAATTGGAAGAAGAATGTATGAATGTAATCTACTCAAAGTAAGTCCACTGTTAGATGAGCTACCTGACACATCATTATTTTGTCGGATCACATATTTTTTTCTTTACAAAAGTTAGTGACTATAACTTGGAACACCCCAAAGAGTTGGAAAATTTCATCTTCTCGCTCAGGGTGAAACGAGTCTCCAAAACGTAATTAGAGGCCACACATTTGCAAATATAAGGCAGTCATGCTACCACTAATATTTTTATGTCACAAAAAATCTTATCACATGTGGAAAAAAATTGAAGAACTTGCCTGTTTAATATCATTTCCAATTGCACCACCTTTGGTATATTGTTTTAGCACTTTCATCGAATAGTATGCTGTTTCGAGATCAGGAAATGGTGTCTGCAATGAAGAAAAATCAATGATAGAAAATTTTTCTTGCATCAAATTGAACAAGGAAATTCAAGTTTTAGGCTATTTTCTAATGCAACAGGTGGAGAAACTGAATACCCTAAAAAATTCCATGATTCGTTTGGTGTCGGACGGTGAAAGAACAGAACTCAACTCTGCTGCAAACGTGGCATGCAGAAATGCCACCAACAAAAAACCTGGATAAATAAACACAAAATATGTTTCAAAATTGAAATAGAATTTGTAATAACAATAGCAAACAAAAAATCGCAAAACATGGAATGTAACATTAAATTTTATTTAGTTTGTGCATTGCCTCGTTTGAGCGAGTAATGCTTATGTATGTAAGACAAAACATACACAATCTGATAACTTACCTTTGTACCACATGATTTATTTTCTGGTCGTTTCAAGATACTCGGAACTTCTGCAATGTTTCAGTTAACTAAACCTGGTGACGTTTTCAACTCGTCCTTGGTAAATTCAACGTGTCGCATGAAATCGTTACAGCGAAATTAGTGCCGGGTATCATTATTGGATGAGGTATACGTTCAACTGACAGCATAGATAACTTACTGACAGTCGTTTACCTTCACTGAAAATTTTAAAATGCATTTTTCTTGATTAAAACGCCAGAAGTGGTGTTGCAAATAAAACATAATTTTTTAATTGTTATTTGCTTTATGATCGACACAGCCAACGTAAAAAATAATGCTCATAATAACAGTTGTTTTAATTTTTTCACACAACTGGATGCGAGATCAGTTCTTAACATTTGTGTTACTAGTAACTAGCAAGGCGGCAACTAGATTTTGTAGTGTGTAATATATCTGCTAAAATCAAGTTGATTTCCGCCGGATAAACTGGATCGATTCTGTTCAAAAGGTATGCAGCAATGACTAATGTCTGTGCAATGTTTAATTTTTTCGCGAAGCCTACATCAATGCGTAAATTGCCGCAATGCATGGAACAAAAATTGACAACATTGTAAGTGTATCTTTCTTGCAACGTTACCATCACGTTAAACTTTTTCGTTTTTCGGCCTGGTTTACTCTTTCGCTTCTACACAAAATGTAAAATTTTGTAATGTCACCTGTGCTTTTTTTTTAGATTAATGACATGAGTTGGGATTTTTTGGATTAAACGTTACTCTGGAATTCGTCATTATGCTTATCAAATCTACTGTGGCAGCGCTAAATAGAGGTTTGTGGAAGAAAGTAGCAGCATTGTGGAAAGTCGATACAAAAAGAATACAGTTCAATGGTTAGTAAAGTACCTACATAATTGTTTACTGTTTGTGTGTGTATAGATTAATGGTTTTCTTGCTTTTTGGTCGTTTTGTCTCTTTACAATGTATTTGTGTGGGAATTTTTTACCAAATTTTAGGAAAACTCTTTTGCTGCGAAGTGGCTTTTTACCCAAGATTTTGTTTGGAGCTAAAAACTTGCAACGGCTTCCGGGTGCCAGTGTTTAAATACTGTGGCAATATTATTATAGAGTGTAAAATAATTAACGTGGGCGTTCCACCTTATTCTCAGCCATGTCCGTTCACCTGAGTGCCGGTAGGTGGTGGTAGTGCAGTGTTGGATGTGTGATCGCGAAATGAGCAGGCTTAAAGGGCAATGACCCAAGCAGAGCCCTAAAAATGGCTGACTGAAATTGAAAACGTTTTGTCCTGGCCTCTAGGTGAATAAATACATTTCGGTCTGATTATAAAGAAATTTATTCGATAGTCGCGTGAAGAGCAGTACACGAGAAGTACAAAAAAGTAATGAAATATCACAAGTTCAACGAAAAAAACTGTTCGGTTCTGAAACGGAGTACGTATATTAAGTATGCAGTTGTTCACTGTCACACAAAGTTTTCATTGTTCTGCATTTTTAAACACGTCAATTTAAACATTTGGTTGACTCCGCGGTCACTGCACATAGCAAGGGCTGTGTCACGTCGGTACTTTGCGTTATGTGAATGCACAGTGCTTGCTCTGCTTTTTTTGATCTGTTTAAATTCTTTGATATCTTTGGGGTGAATGCACGTGGTGAGAAAAGGCATTGACGACGTGTGGGTTCTTGAAAATGGTAGGTCGTTTTTGTTGCGCGAATTGCATCGAAACGAATGATCACAAAAAGGAAAACTCTGAGCCGCGCAATGGAACAAAATGTCGGCAACTTAAACGTCAGTCAACAACTAATGTACAAAAGCTGAAACTTTTGCAAAAACAAACAACAAATTTGCAACCACAACTTGACCGGTGCAATGGCAAAAGTCGGTTAAAGTGGTTTAATATGCACCGGTTAAAAAACGCTCAAAACCAGTTCATTAAACAGCACTTAGACAACCTCTAGAAACCAACATCACAGGATGTAGAGCATGCAAACATTACAATTTCGTCTTAATTAAGACAGGAACGCACATATTGCAATGGAATGACATCACTTGGTGTTGGTCGGTTGCAAAATATTCGTCTCTCATAACAGGAGCGCAGCAAAGTCTATTTCGGGGTAATATGCTTGTGGCGCGAAGTCGTCAGTTTTCTGCCTGCTCATTGGACGCAACGTCACAGACTTCGGATGTCGTGGTAATGACGTCACTATCGCTGTTGCTATTGACTGGGGATGAACTGCAAAAATATGTTACGTTTTAGAAAAGCAGTAAACTTTTATTTCGCTTAAATATAACTTCATCTGTATTCTTATCTTTTGATAAAATTCAAGCCTTTTGCATTGAACGCATATTGCCAGATATATTGCGTTTTGTCGGCAGCGGTCACCAGCAAACACTGCGTTTGATTGTTTATTGCGTCCAAATGAAGGTATTACACGTCTTGCCTGCGCAATTATGACATTTAGCGGTCGACAAGTTTGTATGTTAAGTTTTCCAATCGCAAGGCAATTGTTGACTTGACTATAAAATGGCTGAAAGGTTCATGTAAGTATCGAACGTTCACCGAACAACTATATATAAATCTAAGAATGAATGAACGGTATTGTCAGGCTCCCAACTTTAGGAATGTTTCGTGTACGATGCTGCCAAATTAATAGGTGCTTGTTAAATATGAAATTATGCACCACGGGAAAATTCAAATTTACGGGTTGACCTCTACAATTTTGTACTATCGTGGGCGCCTGTTAAGGAGATGATATTTTGAGAGCTTTAGCTTTTTGTTGATTTTGCGATCAAGGTCCTCATTGAAGCAGTATTAAATCTGTTTACTACTGGAACCCTCCGTATTATCCAAGTTCTTAAAGGTATATTAGGCTACATAATGAGCAACATGCGAGCTAACGTAAACACCATACTCCGTGCGTTAATTCAATGGCCGAGGCTACATGCAGATGGCCTATGCTGGCCAGCACGACTATGCAGAGTGAATAGGCACGTACTTCGCGGACGTCCGGTCGTCCATCTTCTCACCGTCGCACGATCCTGATCGACATTTCTCTTTTTTCGCTTCCAGAAATGCTATGAGGCGTAATCTGTAAACATACGGGGATTCTATTTGAATAAGTAATGTACACAAAATGGGCTATTAAAGCGGTATCAGTATACGGTTTATTTTCGCTTTTGTGAAAAACACGAGGCAAACATGTTATAATTTCGGTTAAAGTGTCTGAGATGTTTGTCAATCAACAACGTACCCTAAAGGCATTTAGCAAGGTACACAAAAAGCCCTAATAAAGCACTATCAATATGCAGTTTATCTTTGCTTACAAAATCTTTGAACAATACCAGGCAAACGTGTTAGAATTTAGGTTAAAGTGCCTTAGATATGTGTCAATCAACAACGTTTCCGGAAGTCGTTTAACAAAGCACCATAATGTAGTTCAACACAACTAAGGCAAGGTCCACCACCCCTGGTTTNCAAATTTGCAACCACAACTTGACCGGTGCAATGGTAAAAGTCGGTTAAAGTGGTTTAATATGCACCGGTTAAAAAACGCCGAAAACCACTTCATTAAACAGCACTTAGACAACCTCTAGAAACCAACATCACAGGATGTAGAGCATGCAAACATTATAATTTCGTCTTAATTAAGACAGAAACGCACATATTGCAATGGAATGACATCACTTGGTGTTGGTCGGTTGCAAAATATTCGTCTCTCATAACAGGAGCGCAGCAAAGTTTATTTCGGGGTAATATGCTTGTGGCGCGAAGTCGTCAGTTTTCTGCCTGCTCATTGGACGCAACGTCACAGACTTCGGATGTCGTGGTAATAACGTCACTATCGCTGTTGCTATTGACTGGGGATGAACTGCAAAAATATATTACGTTTTAGAAAAGCAGGAAACTTTGATTTCGCTAAAATATAACTTTATTTGTATTCTTATATTTGGATAAAATTTAAGCCTTTTGCATTAAACGCACAATGCCAGAAACATTGCGTTTTGTCGGTAGCGGTTACCAGCAAACACTACGTTTGATTGCCTATTGCGTCCAAATCAAGTTATTCCTTCTGTTGCCTGCGCAATTATGACATTCAGCGGTAGACAAGTTTGTATGTTAAGTTTTCCAATCGCAAGGCAATTGTTGACTTGACTATAAATGGCTGAAAGGTTCATGTAAGTATCGAACGTTCACCGAACAACTATATATATATCTAAGAATGAATGAACGGTATTGTCAGGCTCTCAACTTTAGGAATGTTTCGTGTACGATGCTGCCAAATTAATAGGTGCTTGTTAAATATGGAATTATGCACCACGGGAAAATTCAAATTTACGGGTTGACCTCTACAATTTTGTACTATCGTGACCGTCTGTTAAGGAGGTGGTATTTTGAGAACTTTAGTTTTTTAATTTTGCGATTAAGGTCCTCATTGAAGCAGGATTAAATCTGTTTACTACTGGAACCCTCCGTATTATCCAAGTTCTTAAAGGTATATTAGGCTACATAATGAGCAACATGCGAGCTAACGTAAACACCATACTCCGTGCGTTAATTCAATGGCCGAGGCTACATGCAGATGGCCTATGCTGGCCAGCACGACTATGCAGAGTGAATAGGCACGTACTTCGCGGACGTCCGGTCGTCCATCTTCTCACCGTCGCACGATCCTGATCGACATTTCTCTTTTTTCGCTTCCAGAAATGCTATGAGGCGTAATCTGTAAACATACGGGGATTCTATTTGAATAAGTAATGTACACAAAATGGGCTATCAAAGCGGTATCAGTATACGGTTTATTTTCGCTTTTGTGAAAAACACGAGGCAAACATGTTATAATTTCGGTTAAAGTGTCTGAGATGTTTGTCAATCAACAACGTACCCTAAAGGCATTTAGCAAGGTACACAAAAAGCCCTAATAAAGCACTATCAATATGCAGTTTATCTTTGCTTACAAAATCTTTGAACAATACCAGGCAAACGTGTTAGAATTTAGGTTAAAGTGCCTTAGATATGTGTCAATCAACAACGTTTCCGGAAGTCGTTTAACAAAGCACCATAATGTAGTTCAACACAACTAAGGCAAGGTCCACCACCCCTGGTTTAACGACCACCGAAATAACAACTTACATCACCGGCCCAATCAAGAAATGATGCAACTCGCCATAGTTGCCCTATAATCACTCTTCCGATCTNAGTAAAAACCACTTTAACTTATCGCAAACGTTTTTTTACCATATTTAATTAGATCTTAATACAACAATAAGAAAATCTAAAAGTTGAAAAATGGTTTTGGAAAAGCTTTTTCTTATTGCAGCAATACAACTCATTGAACACTGAAAACTTTTCCATCCAAACTCGTGGTTCTCGGACTGTGCGTAGCGCCGCACTAATGCGTCGTTTTAATTTTCCGAAGAAGGGCGTAGTCGCAAAATAATTCCGTAACTAAACTGTTTTTGTGTCAATAAACCTAGCTTTGTTAATGAGTATCTTTGTTAAATTTCAATCGCTGGTGTGTGGAAAGTCCAACAAATTTTTATAAAAGCGTCTCATCGATAGAAATTTGAGAAACACAGACCTAAACAAACATACTAGCTGCCAAGCGTAAACCCGTACCCATCAAGGTAAATAAATGGACACGTTAATGCACTTGTATTAACGCCCCAGTCCAAACTCCTATAAAACTTTACCATAAAGGGCCACAACAACACTTTAAAACATTTCTAGGCAAACATTTTTGCATAAACATCATATTCAAAGACCAAATATTTTTCAAACCTCCCCTAAAGCAGCACAACAATGTTTGCAAAGATTTATAAGCAAACATTTTTGCATAAACATCATAGTCTAAGACCAAATTCACCCTGAAACAGCACAACGACCTTTTCAAAGGATATCTAAGCAAACCTTTTTGCATAAACATCACTAAAGGATTCGACATTCTATCGCAGACAAAGATAACTACGCCTTGTTGCCTTTTGTGGCTCTGTCTTCTGCGCCTCCGTCTGATCTTAATATACTGACAGAGGCGAGTATCCGGGCCTGTTTTAAATGCACCGCGAGAGATTCAAATTAGCTGCGACGTCTGACAAGGACGTTTCTGTTTACGGTTATACCCTGCTGGCCTTTTTGCCCTGGGAGTTACTGTAACGCGTTACTTGAGCAATTTTGTCTGGTGAATGCCGATAAAGCGCTTGTGTCCTTTTTTCAGGTGCGTTCAATGACTAGCGTGATATTTTGACGGTGTGCGTGTGTTGGGTGATGGTTGCATTTGAATCTCTCAATAAATGCAAGAAAAATATTGGTTTAGTCCAGCATTTTTCAACCCATCCTTGCTGCTCCTGAAACACAGCCATAAAAATTAACTTCTGGTTTTAGATTTGACTCAAGAAACTAAAGAAAAAAAGAAAAAAAGAAACTAAACAAAGCGAAAAACCATTGGTTTAGTTTTTAATCTTTTTAAATAGTCATGCTATGGTTTACCTAGTCTTAATATAGTCAGCCTTAGTTGCTAAAATACCTTATCTTTGTCACGTTTTTAAGAGTTTTGACAAAGACCCAAACGACAAACCCAAATGTACATTTGTCAACGGTGCTCATCCAGATTTGCAACATTAATGCGACGCGCCATTACCGGTCAAAGTTTACGCCTCGATCTGTCTCGAGATTCGGTGACGAACCCAAAGATACAATCTACGCCGCATTATCAGTTTCTCTATGCCTACCAGAGTTCGTCTACCTTGATGTCTGTGAAAAAAACGCATGACACATAGTTAAATAGACTTGTTTTTTCTACCTATGATTTGTCGCAAAACTCCCCAAGTTGTTTCAAGCGTTTGACGTTTTTTACTACATAGTATTTAACGTTTTGGAATATCCGGCACCAAAATTTTAGCTTTCTAGTTATTACGCTACTACTGCACTAAACCCAGTTCTTTCTTAACATTTTTTTCTTAGGCTGCCTAGAAACGTCCTAAAACAGTGTGGCGGCCCACTGAATCATGAGCATGACAGGCCTTCCTAAATTTTCGATGCTTTTGCCACTAAACCGAATTGTTTCGATATCAAGTGTAGCGATTTTTTCCAATAGGCAATTAAATCGAAAATTTGCTATTAAACAATATCAGCTGGCTTCTAAACTCTGGGAGATGATAATTGGGAATATAAAATTTTCACCTGGATCGGTGGCCCACTTGTAACTGCTCTACAGCCAC